>VWZV01010921.1:200861-259937 GCA_013397155.1 Irena cyanogastra | reverse complement strand
TTTTTGTTGGTGAAAAGGGCATGTCAATACTTCCAAGCAAGGCTGAGGCGGATCCAGATTCAGGTCTACCATAAGCATGAGAAGAAACAGTATCTCCTACCACCTTGTACTGAGATGGATTTAATCTTGGACTTTTTCCCCTTTGTGCTTCTGTTTGCTGTGACTTCCCATACATTTTTGCAGTTGCTAGAAACAAAGAAGTTGATCTTATAACTTCTGTGATTTGAGTGCTAGTCACCTATCTCTGGAAAATAAAAGCACATTTTTCTGTTGGCTGTGTCACCTATGAAGAATTAATTAGAAATGTGCTCTTAGCTCTGCCATATGGAGTTTGCCTTTTTTCAAAGAAGGGAGGTTCTGTAGGATTTTGCAATTTTAAGTCACCTTTAAGAGTTGGCATGAGAAGGACTAGAAACTAACTTGAAGAGCATGTTGCCCTGCCCGAGGGTACTAGTTCTTCCTTTGAAATTTGCCTTAACCTGGAATTATGAGGGCTGTGTTTATATTGAACATTCTCAGATGCATCTCAGCATGTGCTCATAAATTCTGTAGCGTTGGCACAACTGGGTGCAGTAGACAGGGATTCACCTTTGAATCTCTGAACTTTAAAAATGTGTTCATTTAATGTTTCCAGTGGGCCTGGTGACGACCTGAATCACATGGTGTTATTAAATATTTCTCAAGTATTCCAAGAATAAGGACCAAGACAGTAACTGTCTGACCATTTTAAGAATGAGAGATGTGTAACTATAACCAGTTAAGAAAAAAGTCTGCTGCTATAGACAGTCTTTGTCAGCTTTTGACCACATAGCTTGGAATGAGCAGCAGGCACCAGTTGAGCTGGTTACAAAGTAGTTAAAGTCTGAAGGAATTTGGATTTCTGTTTGAGCTTTAAACAGACCTGTGGTTTGGTCAGATGTATCGTAGTTATTTGTGACTGAAGGTACCAGAAGCAAGAAACAGTATTAGCTGTTCTAAGCATTTTATCTCTGCTATTGAAAAATCTTAAACCTGGTCTTTCGCTGTTCTGTCTGTGTACTTTTTGTGCTATATAGTGCCTTCCTACTTGCTAAAAACTACTCTGTAGAAAGTAGTTTTAACCCACTCCATTATACAGTTCTGTATTTGGCACAATAGTTAATGTAATGTGTAGAGTAGGTGTTATCAACACTCTACTGCATATGCACACACATTTTTATCTAACAAAAGTGATGCTGAGCAGTATAAAGTCACCGAAGTCACATTGAAGCTTTTGGATTGATTTAGTGGTTAGGAAAGTGGTGGATGCATCACAGTTTCCCAGTAAACTAATTTCACAGTAAACTCATTCAACTTTGAAATTAATTAAAACTGACAACTCACTAAATGAACACCCCTAATCTACTAAAAAAAGAGCGGGGGTGCTCTACCTTCTAGCCATGATATCACTTTGTATGTTACTGAAATTGCATTTCAAGTGCAGTGTCTATGTGCAATTCCAAATGAGGCTGTGGAACATCCTGATTTTGTTTCTAGAGCTTGAGAATGGTTAAAGCATGTAAGGGTATAGACCCTGTGCTCCAGAGGCTTTACACCTGCCTTTTAATTATTAAACATAGTCTAAACTTCTTCAGCTTTCTCACAGCTTAAAAAAAAAATAAAACTTGTGGAGTCAACAGGTTGAGCTTAGTAGAACAGTACTAACTGTGTTCTGCCTTTCTTCTGCTGTACTAGGAAACCATTTAGCTGGATTTGTAACTGCAGAAAGGGCACAAACTGCATCTCAGTTAACTAACTACAAGTCAAGTTACATGTCTTGCCCCTCATCTAGATCTGGAAGAAGGACAGACCTAACTAATAGATGCACGAAACCTATCCAAATGGGACTCTTTTCCTTGTCAAGAAGATACCTTGATAATTAGAAAGCACTCTGCGTCCCCTCCTAAAGCTTTGCAAGTGCTATGACGTATCTGTACATATATGTATAAATCTGCATACATAAGCATGTATTGTAACAATTGGTGCCCTGTTTACTAGGTTCATGATCAAGAGAGCACAAGGAAGAAAACGATTTGGTATGAAAAACTTCAAGAAGAGATGGTTTCGCCTGACAAACCATGAGTTTACCTATCAGAAAAGCAAAGGTAACAAAGGCTTGCCAGTCTTGTTTTGATACATCGAAGCAAAGATTAAACATAAGGATTGTGTGAGAGTAGAAGACTGAGGTCTAGATCTGTAACTGCAGAAGATGCAGTGCAGGCATGTCTGTCAGCCTGTATATTCTTGCTCTTTTTTTAGTGTCTGTATTGACAGTTAGAGAAGCTTCTTGGATAGCAAAATACCCTGTAGTTAGCAAACTATTTGATATTTTTGTCTAATATCAGTTATTAACATCATCTGTAGGTTTCACAGTTACCTAGATTGTCCTAGGAAGCAAAGCTTAGAAACCTCAAGCTGGAGTTTGGGGTTATATTGAACATTCTCAGATGCATCTCAGCATGTGCTCATAAATTCTGTAGCGTTGGCACAACTGGATGCAGTAGACAGGGATTCACCTGCAATCTTTGAACTTTAAAAATGTGTTCGCTTAATGTTGCCTAATAGCAAGGATTTTGCTTTTTGCAAATTGCTCCTGTCTGTTCAGTAGTACACGACAAATACCACTTCCTTCCATCATGTAAGTACATAAGGAGGAAGAAAGATAAGGAAGTGTGTTCAGATATCATGCCAGTCATTATTTCACACTCAGCTTTGAGATCTTGCATCACCACCAGTTCAGTTCAGCTGACAGGAATGATATATTTCATTGTCACCTTTGCAGTAAATATACTGTGTCCTGCTGCAGTCATCAGTTTCTAAGAGGTTTGCTAGTGTAATGTCCTGCAGCTGAAAACAGAAATGTACTTAAGATAATACTTAAGGACCATGCTAGCCAATCCCTGCTGAGTGGAAGATTTTCCCTCTTTTCTTAGGCAGTCAAAATGATCTTCAAAGAAACTGAATTAGCCCTTAGAAAAAGGGCAAAACGTGAAGATGAGTTGTGACTAAGTGGCTCATTATCTGTGTGTCTGTGTGTTCTGCAGGTGATCACCCTCTGTGTAGCATTCCAATTGAAAACATTCTGGCAGTGGAAAGACTAGAGGAGGAATCCTTTAAAATGAAAAATGTAAGTAGGTCATCTTCATTAATGTATTTGTTAGGCTGCTCCAGATCCACTAGCCTAATCGCCTTTTTCCCTTTTGTAACCTGGATTGGATTTCTCTTGAAAGATGTACAACCACAGCTGCTTGTTCTGTATATAGTAGCAGGAGTTTCCAAAAGTACAGCCCATTCAGATTCTTAACAGCCCAGTCAGCAGTCTTTGGGTTTCATGATCTGCAGCACACTCAGTACTGAGTGCTGCTGATCAGCTGTCACCTCTGTAAGGTCACACACAGGTAAGATGATCGAGTCCCTGCCCTTTCTGCCAGGCCTCTCTGGTGGGAAGGAACTCACTGCTTATAATTGTGAAGGATCACAACTTCTTTATTAGCTATTGGGTTTCTTTATTGGTTCATGAAAGTACATATATATATGGATTTGTATATTTGTATTTAATTTGGGTTAGGTTATGTACCAAAACAACATCTGTGCTGTGCTAGTATGATTTACCATTTTGGTTGTCACATTAGGGAATAAAATACAGCTGTATTTCTCATGCATGGAACACTACTGCCAACTTCTGTATCGTGTAAAAGCAGACTTGATCAGTTTGGATGTTATTGAGAGTCTTTTTCATACACCTCTGCCTGTAAATCTGAGTCCAGTCCTTTAAAAATTGTATTTAAAATTAAACAAAAAAGAGCTCAGGTTCTTTTTTTCCAGTTCTGAACATGCATCTGCTACAGACTTATGCATATAAATGGCTGTGACTTTTATCTTTTTCTGCCTTTAAGTCTTTCCTGCCATCCATGCTGCTTGTGAGCACCATGCAGGGCCATGCTCAATCCTGCCCTAGATACTATGTTCATCAAACAGCTCTTTGTTAAAAGTGAAATACAATTCTAGGCTCTTCAGTATTTACCAATTTTAGGTATTATTTTGGTAGCATCTCTCTCTCTCCTAAAACATGGAGTAAGTTTCAGTTCCACCTGCTTCTAGAACACATCTCAATTGTACTGTAGTTGGCTCTGGTGTTTATAACTCTACTACACAAGGCAAAAACCAACCAAGCTGGAAAGTAATTTAGTCTGTTGGAAGGCAGCTGTAACATGTGATGAACTGTTGCCAACTGCACTGTGCAAACTAATTTGATTGAACTGAAAGCAGCCACACAGTTGAGATAAAACTCACTGTTTGTAGGGAGGTGTGAGCTGTAATTCTGTAACTTATGCAAAGTCTACTGAGCTAGACTGAGCATCCAAAATATATCTGCATTGTGAAGATTCATTATCAGAAAACATGTTTGCTAACATCAAAAACCCTGTGCTGTTTTGGTTGCTTAAATTCAGTATTACCTGGGAAATCAAGGTGACTACATCCATTCCAAAAAGTAAGATTCAGTCTTTTCATAAACAGTGGAAAATAATGTTACCACCTTCTTGTGCTAATGTATTCCTATTTTTCTTGTCATACATAAATAGATTACTGCAGCAAGATCAGACTTCTCAGAACACCACAGCAGATGTATTTGCAATGGATATTCCCTTGTGGGTGCTTGTGTGATAAAAATTCACATTTTGTATAAATACTCTGTATATCTGTCCTCTGAATTGCACCAAGTGTGTCTTTCTCACTCATGTTAAACCTGCCTGTCTGGCAGTAAGGCCAGTAGCCTTCGTTGTTCTGAAGCACAGTTTGGGGTATGTGAGGGTGGCTTTAAATACTGCTTGGGTCTTCGGTGTTGTTTCAAAGGCAGCTGGTGGTTTTGGTAGTGTAAAGGTCTTGCAGCCACTTGAAATTCTTGACTTAGTTGTGGGCTCCTCAGTAACTGTTGCCATATGTTGGATCACTTTGGTTGGTATCCCCTTACACCAAGCCTTATTCCTTAAATCTGTTCCTTTGTTGCAGTGAAGGAGGCTCCATTTAGCCCAGGAGGACAGTAAAATTCTTTTCCTTGTAGCTCTGTGTTAATAGAGAGTTGAACTGCGCTCTTCTGTCTTCCTTTTTCTTCCTTCCATCCCTATTTCCCAAACTGAAATTGCCAGTTATGCCCTGAAGAGTTTTATTGAAAGGACTCTTTGGTGTGTAGTTAGCACTGTTGGACTGATCATACCAAGCAGCTCCTACACTGCCATGGTGTATTGAGCCTTTCTAATTATTGTCTGATAGCAATAGGGATACTAAATCCAGGGAAGTGGTTGTTTGAGTTTTCCCTTTGCTATTTGGCATGATGCACATTTAAAAGTCTCACAAAGGAGCAAAGGACTGTTCTTGGTACCAGTCTGCAACATTCTCCCAACCAGCTAGGTGCAGAATTCAAGCCAATATTTCAGGTCTGTGTAACAACGACAAATTTCAATTTTGTTTGGTCTGGTTTGTTGTTATTGTTTGGTTTGTTTGTGTGGTTTTTGTTGGGCTTTTTTTGGTATGGGTGTCTGTGTGCACCTCTCTGGTTTTCTTTTTAAAACAGCACAACGAAACCAGCTATTTGGAAAATTGTATTCCATATGATATGGGCAATGTAATGTCTAATGATTTGAATAATCAAATGAAGAAGTAGAGGGGAGAAAGAGATAATTTAGGCACACCTGGAAGAGAGAAGAAAATGCGTTAAAATTAAGTATTTGCAGAAGCTAGAGGAAATTAAGGAAATTTACCTTTCCAAAATTTGCAGCTAGGATCACTAACTTGAGCTTAGTAATCTTCAGTGCGTGATCAGTGTAGTCAAGCAACAAGGCTTTGCATCAAAAATTTCCTTCTTCAAGAGGAAGAAAATAAATACCCTTCTAGGTTGCAAGCTGTTTGGAACAGGCAGGAGAGCTTTAGTTAAGATTTTTCAGTGGTCAAGCTGTAACACAGAATTAATGTGTAATTATTTAAACCACCTGATGTCAATCAAAGAGAAATAGTATTTCTGTGGTCTTCTCATAGCAGCTATAGTTGAGTGCAGAAGCTTTGAAGTTACTAAAAGGCAATGGTCATGCTGAAACAGGTACTAAAAGGAATAGAGAAATGGCAGTACTAAAGCAAAGCTGTCACCAAGATTGGATCAGAACTCTTGTTTTTCTCTTTTCTGCCTCTTGCTGATGAGCATTTCCTTTCAGGCCAGCACTGGGTTCCTCTGTCAGCCTTCCAAAACTTGGAGTTGCAGCATTACTAAAATTGCTTCCCCAAGGCTGACAACAAATCTTGTTGAGACCCAAGCAGCAAGTTGATATTAGCTATTTGTAAATCATCTCCTACAGGAATGGTATCTTACTGCTTGTACCAGGTGAAAGGCCTTGTTCTTTTAAGGGCACATTTGCTGCTTGGTTTTGTGTTGAAATGTATTTATTGGTCCATTCTTTTAGTACGCTGTGTTTTTCCTGCAATAAATCTTGACTCTGAGTCTAGTCTTAGGTTCACTGACTCATTCTGGTGCTTTATTCTGTGGTTTATTTGCAGATGTTCCAGGTGATCCAGCCTGAAAGAAGAGTCCTGTATATCCAAGCAAATAATTGTGTGGAGGCCAAGGACTGGATTGATATCCTCACCAAAGTTAGCCAGTGCAACAAGAAGCGCCTCACAGTCTACCATCCCTCGGCCTATCTCAATGGCCACTGGCTTTGCTGTAAAGCTACTGCAGACAACACCCCTGGCTGCACACCCTGCACAGGGTAAGGGTTTTAATGTGCCATTGGTGTAGCTGCTGCCATGGGTACCTGTGTCTCTGCAGGGTGACTTGCAATGTGCACAGTTAACCAAGACTTGCCAGGTGTACAGGTGTTCAAAGGCCATCTGTTGGTATTCCTGATTCTGCATGTCTTGATCAAAATGTTGACTTTTTAAGAGTTAGAGATGGTGGTAGGAGGTGACTGTGGGATTAAAAATACTTTGGTTTTGATCATCTGTCATTAATAAAAATGTCTGAAATCCCTTTGATATCCTGTTTGTAAATTCCTGAAGCACTCATCTGCTGATAGATTTAATTCTAAACTGATCTTTTCAGGGGGCTGCTCATGCTCTCTCTTAAACAAAGATGTACTGTCTGGTTTGTAGGAAGCAATTTTCATCTAAACTGAGAGAAGTCACAAGACTGTAGTGGCAGTTAGACTCAGAATATAAGACCTGGGTAGTTGGAAGTTCAGTGCTTTGGCTCCTCCATCTGGTTGTAGTTGACTAATTCACCAAAATGTCTGGATACTGATACAGTCTTTTCTTTCAAGTCAGTGAAAGGGTGCTGGATAAATAGAGCCGTAAAGAAGTTTGAACTTGTCATCTTCTTTTGAGAAAAAATGGAAGGTTTTGAGCTCTGTTACGTGCAAACTATTGGCTTTCATGAGAACTCACTTTTGCTTTGTTTTCCTTGTTAAGTGCTTTATGTGCCACAATACACTATTTAGCATATAACTTTTACCTCTCTTCCTCATGCCTTACAGAGGCCTGCCAGCAAATATACAACTGGATATAGATGGAGATAGAGAAACTGAGCGCATCTACTCTCTTTTCAACCTATATATGCCAAAATTGGAAAAAATGCAAGGTGAGGATTAAAGATCATTACATCTCCAATTCACTTACCAAGGCAAATATGCCTGTGAAAAGTTGGATGTTCTGGCTTGACCAGCCTTGCAAATCACATCCTAGAACATAGTGCCCTTTATTCCACTTGTTTCTCCTTCTGCTGTCTTGAGGCAGTTGTGTGTATTATTTTTGGTGCAGTCTCATGGTCTGTACAAAGTTCTTTGCGTACTAACAGTTGTTTGAAATACGGTCTTAACCACATCATCCTAAAATAGCATAGGCACAAAGTGTTGCTTGGATGCTATGAATTGACTAATGAGAGCCAGCACTGAACCAGAGGTTTACTGATCCTGACAAGAACTTGCACCAGCGAAGTTGAGGTTTCAGTGGAATATGGTTTTGTGTTACCAGAAGTCGTGTGCACGCACATTCTCCGATTCAGATCCTAAGAACAGGCTGGATACAAATGGTTTCTTTGGAAAGGCTCTTTCAGAATTACCCATCAAGGATGACCTGTGGATGCCTGTGAAATATTGGAAAGTGGAGTTTTGGCTGGGAAACTTTCAGGAGCTGAGGGAAGCAGAGATGTGATTGAAAGGATAAAAGAAGAGACAGCAGAGGAAGTTGGTACTAGTAGGCATGCCAAGAGAAGTATCCGGTGTACACAGTGCCAGACTTGAAATCCCAGTTTAGCACAGGGAGTGGCGGGGAAGCCTTCACTGTGGCACTGATCTTTAAATAGGACTTTATTTTATAATATGAGATAAGCCAGTGGTGTCAAACACACAGACTGGAAAGCTCTTTAATCTGTTCCTGGCTGCTGTGCAATTGCAAACTCAAGATCTTCACCACTTCCGAGCTGTCTGAACTGGTGCCCAGCTTTCCCCTGTTCCGAATCCTCGCTGCCAGAGCCAGCATCGAGTTTCAGTGTTGGGGAAAAGGACGCAGGTCTAGCACAGACAGTGCAGCAAGGAGAAGGGAATTTGAAAGCTGAGACTGGGACAGCAGTAAAGCTAGAAGGAGAGACAAAGTAAAATATTCCTTCCCTTTCTTTCTCCTCTTTTCACTCCCCTTCTCTCCCATACACTCCACTACAGTGCAGGAGTGGATCACATGGGAAATATGTTGTGGATGTTCATGTTAGTCAGTGTCCAGATCTCTCAGTCAGGAAGGCTCCCTGGTAGGATCAGATGGTATAGAAGTATAACTTGCCCCTTTGGATGTGTCATAAAGCAGGCAGCCAGGCAGTAGTTATGGCATATTCTGCTTATGCTTATTGTATGAATCTTTTAGGGGTAATGTGGTAAAACGTGATTACTTCAGCCTGTAATGTTTTCAAATTCAGCCTGTACTTGCTGCCTGGGGGTGGAACCTGTCCCAACAAGTGAATACTTGACTTTGTGCAGGCCAACCCTGCAGCACAGTGGCAGAGGCAGGCCTTTGTAAGAGTTTCCAAAATGTGTGCATGGTGTGCAAGATAGTGACGTTTGAGATTAAAGCATTGCCTGTGCAGCAAAAGACAGCTTCCCACCAAGCCAGGAGCAGCTGCAAGGCTTGCCGCCTTTTCCATATGAGATGAGGAGAAGGGAACAGGCATGGGACAGCCTCTGTGCCTCTCAACAGCCCAGCAAAAAGGACAGGGAACTTCTGCTGTTGATGTCAGTTCTGTGGTAGTTGTACAAAAGCAAACCAAGAAACTGTATGAACCCCAGACTGAATATTTTTGGTCTGCTTGTCTTGCTTTTTTTCCCCCTGCCTGATATCTATTCCTGTACTTTATTTTTTTTTCCTTCAGAGGCCTGTGGGAGCAAATCTGTTTATGATGGGCCTGAAGAGGAAGAATATTCTACATTCATTATTGATGACCCTAAGGAGACATATAAAACACTAAAGCTGATTATTGAGGGTGTTGGAACTTTAGAGCAGGAGCATGCTCAGTATAAAAGGGATAAATTTAAGAAGACAAAGTATGGAAGCCAGTAAGTACAATGGGTTGTACAAACAGGGGAACAGTCCTGGAAGATGGTATTTCCCTTATTTATACTTTGACTTTCACCATATTTTGTCCAAAAAAGATCTTGTGAATACATACAGAGTAGCACTGGGACTTAGGATTTATGTCACAATATTTTAAAGCACTGCAATGAATTTTTTAATCCTTAGTTTTAATGCAGTTTCATTCATAAAATTTAAATGTGGGTTTGTTATACTGTTGGTTTTAAATTTTGATCCCATGCTGGTCAGCTGAGCAGTAGTTAATAGCAGAAGAGACGTGTGTTTACCGGCTTATCTTGGAGTGTTGGTTTAAAAATGGAAAGAGTGGCTGACACAGCCACATGACTGTATTTTGTGTACACATAAAGCATTCTGCATATGGCTGACAGAAGAGAGGATCAATTCAGTCAGTTCTAGCTCAAGTAAAATGCAGTATTAACATTAAAATTACGACTCTGAAAATCAAATTTAGGGGAAAAGTTCTTATGCGTTCCACTTTCTGTTCTGACATTTTTATGTCCTGACAGAAACCTCTATGTATAATACTGGTTTTTTTCTTTTCTTTTAGAGAACATCCCATTGGTGACAAGAGCTTCCAGACATACATCAGGCAACAGTCAGAGATCTCAGCACATTCCATATGAATTGCAAAGGAAGTTACAGGACAGTGCTGAAGGGTTGATAAGTGATGCTAAACAGCAAAACAAAAGGGAAGCCACACATGTAGCAAAATGTATGGATAAGTGTCAAGCTTACAAACTCTGAGACTTGGTAAACGTATTCTCTTTTCAAGAAACTGTTATAATAGTTGCTATGCACTTTATTCATCTGGCTGTTGACAGATGATAAAACCCTGCCTTCTAGGCAGTTGTAATGTGTATTTTTAAATTTGCTTTGGTTTCTTGGAATCTAGTGATCAGTTCAATGATCAAGGTGTGTGGACTTCATCTTGACAACTCCCATGCAATTCCTTGTGTTTTGGAAACCAAGCATGCTGCTAATATGCAGCATTTTCTAGAAAAGTTGTTTGTTACTGTTTTTTTGTTCCTGATTAATGTATATTATGCCACACCCCCTGTGTGCTCTTAGGAAAAGCTTAGTTACACTTTACTTTTAATGCCTGCATTTAGAAAAGAAGCAGAGAAAAATCCTTCTGGCGTAATCATCTCCATTGTAGCATGTATTCTGAGCAGGCCAAGGAGCAGGCCTTTTGTTTTTACAGCAGCATCATTTTTGCTAACTGTGCACAGTTTTTAATAGAAATTCAAATCTGAATGGTACTCTTGATATTTTTGAGATACGAAGTCATTTCTCCAGGCACGTTCAGCAGACTTTGGGTTTTTGCAGATGCAGTCTCAGCAGTATAATAAAACTGACTCACATAAATATGAGTAAGAAAGAAATGAACTCGTGTCAAAGCTACATGTCTCTCTTACGCAGTCCAGTGAGTGGTAATCTTTGAAAGTCTGCCAATTGAAAGGCAAGGTAAGCTGATTTTGATGGACTTTTATCACCACAGTGAGAAGGACAAATAGAATATGAATCTGGCAGCTGAGACATGCTGATTCCCAGGCACAAAAGCCGTCAGGATGGATTTTCTCTGAAAGAATGTTTATGCACTGGAGTCCATGCTATCCTAGTACCACTTGCTTTTCTGGAAAATAGATTTCTACTTTTCCAAAAATGTTTTTAAATACTTTTTAAAAGAGACTTGTTAAATGATATTTAGTATATTAACATGCATAATGATAACTTGTTAATACTATGAGTATAGTAAAAATGGAATGAGCTGTGTATCTCACTAATACCAACAAAAGGAGAGGAATAAAGATCTTCTAAATATTCAGCACGTATTTATGTATGCTGTTTAGCTGTACACCATAATTTTTCTCTGTGTAAGGGTGTGATATACAAACATCCAGCTTTGATGGCTTGGAAGCCTGCATGATGGACTTTAGACCTCTGGGGGTTAGAAGCTAGTACAGGTTTTAGGCTGACTTGGATCAGAAAGCATTGATCAGTTTAATGTGAAAATGTCTGTCTTTGCTTCAAGTGTTAAAGAATAATTCTTAACTGTGTCCTCATTGCATCTGACATGATTTAAGATGGCTAAAGTACTTAGAATGCCTCTGTTTGTTAGTGATGTTCTTAGGAATTAAGTTTTGGTTTTGTTCGAGTATATAGTAGACCACCTTCTAGTAGATGATAAATGATCTTTTATTCATCTTCACCCAGCAGACTGGGGAAAGGGAAGTAATGAAGCATTGCAAAGATGCATTTAGGACTCCAAGCTTTTAGCTGCCATGAACTGCAATTTTTAACATGTATTTGTAACTTAATATTGTTTATAAAATACTAATGACCTGTAATGTGTGTTCTACTTGCCAATTAAAAGAAATGGTTTATTTCTGAAAACTGTGTCCACATTTGGAGTCAGTTTAAATTCACAGTGACCACCAGCATGCCTCTTGGCACAGTGTGTCTCAGAGTAGGGGCCATGGATGGAGATTCTTGTGATAGTAACCTGCCAAGTCTCATCCCCACCCACCCCTTTTCTTGTCAGCATTGCACCCATGGGACTCTGCAGTGAACCAGACTGGACATCTGAGCCAGCCATAAACTACCTTAGCAAAGAAAGCTTGCTCAGACAGGTCGGCATCTTGAACTGGTTCCTTGTGTTACTGCACAGTAACTGAGCTGAGACCATGCTGAGAGGACAGGAGGAACAAGCTGAGCCCACAGCACCTTGCATGCCTATGGATTGGCTCACAGACCTATGGAACCACCACCCTTCTGATTAGGACCTGTCCTGTGACAAAACCTTGGACTCGCTGAGGTCTGTGC
Organism: Irena cyanogastra; assembly: GCA_013397155.1. NCBI lineage: Eukaryota > Metazoa > Chordata > Aves > Passeriformes > Irenidae > Irena > Irena cyanogastra. Next base: position 247,475 of record VWZV01010921.1, on the reverse strand, counting down.
TAGTCATACTCCTGGAGCTTACCAGTCCTCTCAGGATAAGCACGTGCATGGAACTCTGGCTCTGAGATGTGTGACAAGCTGCACACACTGGTTCTCCTGGGGAGTGTTTCCAGGGAGGCTGGGCAGTGGTCCCCCCAGGATGGAAAGCTGCTGACCAGCATTCAGGGTGTGTTCACTCAGTTTATGTTGAAGGTGACTCCCACAGCTGCAGTGGGTGTCTCTCACCAGAACCCAGGTGTGTGCTTCTGAGGAGCTTCTGGGGATGAGCTGCTGCAGGCAGGCTCGAGCTGGGTGACAGCAGTGGTTTAACAGATAAACCACATCCAGGAACAAAAACCAAACTGATGGTGGAAGATACATCACCAGTGTCCTGGTGGAGGTGAACTTAACTACAATTGTGTAAATGTGGGGTTTTGCTGAGGAACTGTAAACCTTGTTTTGAAAACAAAATTTTACATAAAATGAGGTAGGAAACTGACACAAGATTTGTAAGAAATGAGAAGAGTTAAATGCAAAATTACTGTAAAACCATTTCCAGCTCTCTTTTTCACTCAGTCTCATCTGGTGTATACAATAACTTTCTTCTCCTGCTAACAAATCTTAAGTCAATAGGAAATCTTAGAAATCTGCTTTTCTTAAAGCATAACATTGTGTTTGGTGAAGGGGCTGTGTTAAAACTGGGCTTCCAGTACTTGCTTAGCCTCTATCTCCTGTCTGTCTGCAGCATATGTTTCTGATGCTATCTTCAGAAACATTCAGAAATCCTACCCACAAGAGAAATAGCTTGATAGGGAAACTTGGGACAGCATCCCTTCTGTCTGGAATGAAGAAAATAGCAAAAAAAAGCATAGGCATAAGTAAGCACATCAGGTCAGTTTTCTTCTCTGCTCTGTCTGAGGCTGAAAAGCAACAAAATTATTTTTGATAGAAAAAATAGAAGCTGGGCTGTTCTCTCCTGGGACTCCTACTGCCAAAGAAGTTCCCTGTGCCTGTTTTCTCCCTTGCTGAAGCAATGTGCTAGGGCAGTACTGATGTGGTGACAGGACCCAGATATGTAAGGCAGCTAGCTGTGTGACACAGCTGTCTGAGGCACCTGAACTTCAATGTGTTCCCATCCTCTCTCTGCAATACTCTGTGCTGTTTCACCTTCTTAAAGGTCTGTGTGGGAAGCTCACCTGGATAGCAGGAGAACGTGTGAACCCTGCCAGCCTCCATTATTGGGTCCAGGAAATGGGTGCTGCAGGAGGAATGTGGTGTAAGGACTGACAGTAAGTGGGTGGTGCTTGGAGATGAAGAATAGCATCTTCCCACCAGCCACCTTCTAGGGGTGCATTGCAGCTGGGCTGGTAGGGCTGACTGGAGGCAGCATTTCCTTCTGGCTCTTGGGCTACTGTCATTAAACAGTAAATAAATTATTCCAAAGCTCAAGTGGGCACTGAGGAACAGAGGAGGTTTTAAGACAGAAGCACTGTATTCCTATATGGGTAAGATTCTGGATGTGATCTGTGAAAGAAAAGATAGCAAAGAGTCATCATGAATCAATTGTTCTGAACTCCTAAAATAAAAGAGATTATGATTAATAATAACCAGCCCTCCTAACTTGTGAACAGATGACATACGCCTTTCCATTTCAATTCTTATTTTAGTTCTGCTCTTCCGTTTGAGTCACTCTTGATTTACCTGGAAATTTAACACCTTTGGGTTTACTGGTTTTGTGCAAAGCTGTTACTTTCAACCACAAAGTTTCCTGGTGTTAGTAGGTTTGCCTGCAGAAGTAATGTGGAAGTCTTGATTAAACAAAAGGCTCACCAGCAGCCTGGGCTAGACATAAGGAAGGTTGAAATGGTGAAAACAGAAATTGGCTTTTTACTAGTTTGAAAACGTTGTTATGCTGAATCTTAACCAAAAGCATGCCCTAGATGACATTGGTCTGGTCAGTGTTGAGAGCAAATTGTCTCTACAAGTGTGGAGTCTGTGTAGTGTCTGACTTGCTTTGCTAAATTCACTCATCATCTTTAACCTCTGTCACAGTTGCACTTTTCTGTCCTAAAGCTGTGAAAAGGAAGTACGCTTTTTATTGTTTACTTGAGGCCATAACAAAAGTACTACCTAGATATAGACTCTTACAGGCAAATGAATAAGTTTTGGTAGAGATGACAACAGTACACCGGATTGCCATCATGTACCAAAGGTATGAATTTGTAAATTTAATTGACTAGGAAAGAGACTTTGGATAAATGTAGCCATTTATTTCTCTGAGGATGGAAACTAAAACTGTAGTCATCACATTTGTATAGAGAAATCTGATGATGGGAATACAATAAGTGAATTTTATGAATTAAAGGTGGAGAAAGAACTACTTGATGAAAATACAAACGGTGCACAAAAAAAAGGGAGGGCTACCCTAAAACAGCTTATGTTTTGCTTTCTTTGTCAAGTTTTTCTGCATTTCTGCTCAGCTAGAATTCCTACTTTTCATTCTCTATAGAAACTATCTTTTTGGTAGCCATGCAAGCCTATGACTAGAGAGGATCACAGCTGAGAAAAGCAACTTTAAAAATAGACGGACTCATGTGTGGTGTCTGGAGATGCAAATGCTTTGCCTCCCGCTGCGCCAGTGTTGTGAGAACAACTCTGTGGTATGTCTCCTCCTGTGGTAAAGCCCCCTTAGAGAGACTCTGCTACTTGCCCTGAATGTGGTCCTGCATCCCATTAATAGCACTGATGAAACTGAATCAGTGAAATAACTGGGAGTTGTTAGGAGGAGATTTTGGAAAAACCTGGACTGTCTACCTAACCAGGTTTACAGCAGTCTCATGAACACTTGGATCAGCACAGCTGACAAGAGCCACCCCAGAGAGCTTTACCACCAGAGAGAATGTGTGATAGCTGCTCTGGCGCCCTCCCCACCAGCCCTTTGCTCCTTTGAGTTGGCATGGTGAAGACTGTGAGAGGCTCAAAGGCAGGCTAGTTTTCCCACTAGAATCTCCTGTTTGAATATTGTCATTCCTTGGTATAATTTCTGTCAAAGATGCAGGAAGAGGGAACAGTAAGCAAAAAAACCTCATAGGGAGTAGTTTGTCAAGCCCTCTGAGAGGACTTAGCATTGAGTCTCAAAGAGTAGCTGGTGCCCAAGCTATTTTGGTGTCAGAGATGGCTGATGCTTTTGCTTTATTTAGAAGTTGTGACTACAGGAGAGGGGATGAAGACACTGGCAGGCCTGGGCAGATAGTATCAGTCTTGTTAAGAGGAGAAAGATAAGAAAATCCTCATTGGGAGCCAGGACCCATCTTCCTGGGCTGGAAAGGGCCAAGTGCTCTGGTGTTTAAGGGCCCACTCAGCTCTTATGGTGGGATCTGACACAGTCAATGTAAACCAAGAGCCAGGAGGCCATGGGCAGCCAAAAGTAGAAAAATCACAACTGGTTTTTCGCACTGGGCTCCCAAAGCTGAATGATGCTCTCTTAATCAAGCTGTTCAGTAATTCATTTTCTCTGCATGTTTCTCCTGCCTAAGCAATTCCTGCTGTGAAGGAGAGCTGTTGTTTTCTGTTGTGTTCCTTGAGAGCTGAAAACCCTTATGAGCCACCATGCAGGAGGAGAGTGGGGCACCTCCCTGGCTCCCTGCATGTGGGTGCTGCAGGACAGGGCTGCTGGCAGTCTCCCCAGGCTCTGCAGGCAAGGTTGCCACAACTTCTTTTGCCTTCCTTTCTTCCTTCCTTGGCCCTGCTCCTCCAAACCTATCCCAATTTCTTTTCCTCACCTGCTGCCTGGACAGAATAGATGGAGACAGACCCTGATTACCAGCATCTTCCTCCTGTCCCAAGGGTGGGTCCAGCCTGTTGCCCCTTCTGGTGTCTCAGATCTTGTGTTCACCATTACCCTAGTAATGGCTGTCATCACAAATCACCAGAAGACTCAGTGTGGAAGGGACCTCTCATCCCATCTGCCCCTCAGATCAGGTCTTTTGACTGCTCCTGATAGTACCTTTGTCTTGGAGACAGCACCGGTGTCTTCACTCAGTCAAGGAGGTCACTTGGGCAGTGATACAACCCTGCAGTGGAGGAAGAACAAAGCTGGTGAGCTCTCTGGGAAGTTTTATTCTTCCCTTAGAAGAATGTCAGTGCTGCTTGGAGGTGATGGGATGCAAAGAGAAGTAGTTCTGTGCCACGGGCAACTATGCCAGCATCCTTGCCTGTAAAATTTCACTCATCTGAGTATTTGTGTGTGGCAGGGGCTGAGTGTTCAAAACCAGACATTAGGGGCTTTGAAAAGGCATAAACCAGAAGTGAGTTTTCTTTTACAGGGGATGGGGAATGATGTTCTGCTGAATATGTTCATACTCGACTCTGACAGCACTGTTAGGGTGTTACTTAACCAGGCAATCTCAAATATCTTGTGAGGTCCATGAGAAGCAAGATTTGTATTTAAATTAATTCAATAAGATGTCATAAGACAAAGAAAATAGGACCTGCCTCTCAGTTGCAATGTCCACCCTGTAGATGCTGACATTTCAATTAGTTACTCAACCTCCAATAGTCAGGGGAAAGAGACAGGCCTCTCTAAACTTTGATTCACAACACTCTAGAATGTCTACTTTAGCAAGAAATTAATCAAACCTTAAAAATTTTCAATTCCATTCTGTGGACTGCAAAGAACCCGGCAGGATCTCTTACAGCACAGACATCTGAAGCTGGTGAGGTGAAGCACAGCCAGGGTGCCAGGAGGGAATCCCAGCTGCTGTGATGTACCTTGTCACTCTTTACTCACCGCAGCCGGTGATTTCTTGCAAGCCCTGGATGTCCTCGCAGGGTTTTCCCTCCTGCCTTTGGTGCCACAGGGACCGCTGAGGCCACTAGATGGAGGTGCAGGATCTCCTGCAGGATCCGTCCCACAGCCCCAGGGTCCTGCTCAGGGTGTGCTGTTCAGCGGTGATCCCGAACAGGAGAAGCTCGGGAGTGCTTTCCTGGGACCCCAGCACTGGCTCTGGGCACTCTGGCTCAGCTGGTGCCACACACGGGCCCAGGTGGGATGTGAGCCCATCGTGGGTTCCTGCTGGCTCGCCAGAACGTGCTCTGAGGGCTTAAACTGGGTTGTTTTTCCTTTGGCCCCTGTGGTGGGACAGGACCACGCCCGGTCAGGTACAAAGCTGGGGCTGCTCCGACAGCCCTTGATGCACCAGGGAGCTGCCAGGACCCAGAGCAGCCTCCCAAACAAACTTGGACTGGCAGAATCTGACAAGGTTGGTTCGAGCCTTGCATGGTGAGTCCACAGTGCTTTCAGTTGTGTACTGGATGCCAGATAAAATAAAATTTCTGCTTGACAGAGGGCAGCCAGATGAGAAAGGTAAATCCCCCTGCTTCAGTGGAAGGAGAGTGGCAATTCTTATGTGGTACCACTTAGTTCCAGAGCACCAAAGCAGCAATGGATTTCCTGGTCATTGCTTTTGGTTTACTTTGTACTTCTTGTATTGCATGTGTGGGAAATTTTTAATTTTTAACAATCCCTGGTCCCCTGATTTGCTGCTATGTCCTCTTTTCCAAAGTGCAAAGGGAAACACACTTGACTGGGTGAGCTGCACATCCTTGTTGTTAAACTCACGCTGGAGAATGACTGTGTATTGATGTCTCCAGTGCCACAAGTGATTCCTGTGGTGTGGATCAGAGAGCTACAGGTAGCCCTGTGGTCACTTATGGGGTGGCTGGAGAGAAAACCCAGGGCTAGAGGGCCTTACAGCATTAATACAGTACATCCACATCCATGTTGCCATCACATCCACATTAGAGCTGGCCCAAAAGATTTATGTGCTGAAAAAAAAAATATAAAAAATAATTCTAAAAAATGTGAAGGACACTGGCATTCCTAAATTTGGAAGTGGGTATGTCATCCCATATACATTGTTTTTGCAAGCACTAGCAGAACAAGAATATTACTGTATTTCATCAGCCTTGTGAGTCCTGTATCTTGTGAGATTTCTTTAGAGCCCCTCAGCTATCTGACCAAGAACAACTCTCAAGTGCATCCTTAAGACAGAGAAAGCATCCTTTGTGCCTTACTGTTTTGTTTGCAAGGATCGGGTGGGGCTATCGGCAGAGTGGAGTCCGTAGTAGGGAGCTGCTGGCAAACCACCTCTGCTTCTCTCCTGGTGTCCAGGCACCAGAGAAGCTGGGCTGCCTCCCAGGCTGGGCAAGGCAGGAGAGAGAAACAGCAGCGCTAAACAGGCACCCGTGTCTTGGGAGCTGCTCAGGGAGGGATCTCCCCAGCTCTCTGGATAGGGGAAAAATTTTCTCCACAGCTTTCCTTCGTGTCCCGTCCTGAGCAGCACACGCTCACACCTCTTCCTGGCCCGCCTTCATCAAGCCGTGAGCTGCGCGGCCCCTCCCGCTGTCACTGGCCTCCCATGGCACGGGGGATGGCTGCTGGCAGCTCTCCTGGGAGGAGCAGATCTGCTCCCCGCGGGCTACCAGCCGTCCCTGGCAGGCCTGTGCGAGCCCAGGAGTTTGCCAAAGGCATGCCCAGCTGGCACCGGGGGTGTAACACATGGTCGTGGAGCACCTCTCCAGGGCTCATCCTGGGAGAGGAAGCATAAATCACGCTGGCTGTGTGGCTTTCTCCCAGGGCTCTGCACAGATCAGCTGATCTCTTTTTGTTTGCTCTGTGTTTTTTCCCTGCAAGGCACGGGACTCGTGACCTGCAGATATCCCTTCTTAAGAAATGTTTGCCTGAGATTTGAGCCAGCGCTTGGACCTGGGCGTAGAGCACTTCTCAGCCGGCTCCTCCCCTCGACACCCCCAAATGTCAGCGTTTTGTGCCTTCCCCCTGGGCAGACCTGGGGGCAGGACCTGCCTGCTGGGGGCACAGGCTGCTTTCAGCTCCGTTTGCCAGAGGGTGGATGTTTTGTGCACTGCTTAGCTGAGATGTCTGTCTCCAGATGCTGGACTATCTCATTCTTGGCTGGGAGGGTTGACACGGACCAGCTGAGAAGCAGATGCTAATTTAAACAGAAAAACAGAGCTTCAGTCTGGTTTTCCATATGTCCAAGTCACCTTATACAGAGGAATTACACCCATTATGTGGTGCTGTGGTTGGTGCAGGGTGAGGCTGTGGTCTCTAATGCTGATTTCTAAAGGGCCATGCTGAAGCCACACTCCTTTTCCTTCAATGTGTGGCTTTGTGTTTAGGTGAGTATCCACTCTCACACCATTTGCTACTTAATTTCCTGCTGCTGGTCTGTCTCACACGCATTTTCTGTCATCTAAATTTTACCTTCTTTCACCGTGGTCATTGCTTTTGCAGCACAAAGTACAATTTTGGTGGGAAGGGCTGGAGGCAAAGCACAAAATTAGGTTCATCTTGCAGCAGCGAGGTGGGTTTGGTTCAGGCTGCTCTTCTCAGGGTGACACTGGGGCAAATACAAAAGGCTGTGAGAGAAGAAACCAGCATTGGATGCAATATTCCTTTCCCCTGCTATCTGTTTTGTTTCTCTTATAACAGACACAGGTGAGATGATGCTGGAAGACTTACACCCAGCAGAAAGTGAAGAGCCACTTCCCACTGATAAGAGCTGTGTGTTTCCATGTGTTTGCTCAGAGGCTGGGGAAGGCACTGCTGGGCTAAAACCTAGCAGAAACATTTTCCAGCACTGAGAAGCTCTCTGTGATTTGCAACAGAAAATGAAGAAAAGGGTGAATGAAGAGCAAATTCAGCTATGAGAAAGGTGCTGGAGGTTAAATCTCTGCCTTTACTGCCCTCCAGGGCATCCTGGCTTCGAGGGTGAGTGAGAGAGATGTTGCATGCTCTAGGTAAACTTGTGCTTTAAACATTCAGCATAATGATCTGGGTAAACCACCTCTTACTGGTGCAGTGAGAGCCACCAGCCAAAAACTCATCATCCAGATATACTTTAGTCTGCTTAGCTGGGCTGTCTGGCTGTCTAGTACTCACTAACAGAGAACGTCCCCCATCTCACTCAGTACAGATCTCAAAATTCCTCTGGGAGATGTTTCTGGTACAGTGAGTGTATGAAACACTTATATCAGCCCAAGCCACAAACACTTTCTCTTGTTAAATGGGTTTTAAAAGCTTTAACCTCAGGGTTTTGAATTATCAGCAAACAAAACAAGACTTGGGTTCAGTTGTGAGGCCTTGGTGGATTACGCTTCACCCTGAGTAACAGCTCCAGCATCCCACTGTGTGCTCTCCCCTGGGCCATTCTTTGCAATGAAGGCTTTTGGAGGCACAAAGGGATTGTACATGTATCCTCCCCACTGCATACAGCAGATTCCACCTCACAGAATCCCTGAGGGCTGCTGGTGGTGCTTCCCTGGTTGAGCCTTGAGCTGATCCCAAACACTCACTCCTGAGCATGATGTGTTTCTGCTGTGGTAGAGGAGAAGCAGAAATGATCTGTCACTGCCTGTACAGCTCCTGACACCAAGAAACAGCTTCTGAAGCAATGCTGTGTCCAGGAGACATAACTTCAAGGGCCCCTGATAAACTCTGGAGTCAGGTGAGGTAAGTCATGAGAGCTGCTCGTTGTTCAGTTCCCTCCAAACAGAGGATCTGAACATTTCACTTAGATTTCCATGATGAGAAGAAGGCCTGTGCAGTCTTAGATCCTTTCAAATCCTACCAAAACTAAGAGATGGTGTCTGAAAAAAACAAAAAGGTAAGCACAGGATAGCAGTTTCCAAACTTCTCTGTTGCCTACTCCATTTTTTGCTGGGAGCCACTGCTGGCCCTACAAACCCTCTGGACAATGTGAGCTTGCCTCTGTAAATCTCTGAGATAGAAGGTGCAAAACCAGCCAGACTCCACTGGCACCACTGTTAACCTACATTCAGTAGAGACAGATGCAGGACAATTGTGTGCTGGGGGTGTGGAGGTGCCCCTGTCACACTCAGTAAATGCTTTCTGCCCCCCCTGTCTGTGCGTGGGACCCATCAGCAGCACTATTGGAGCTGTGGCAGTTTCTTACCTAGAGAACTGCTTTTTACCAAGACATTCAGAGGATTAGCAGAAACTAAAGTGTGACTTTCTGTCTGTCAGCTGGCCCTTCAGCAAGGGGGGTCTGAAGACACCATGTCTGTTGACTATTAGAATTATGAAAGAAATGAGAAATCTGCCTTCCTCCAAAACCTCCCAGCAAGCCTTCATTCGGTCAGGCTGCCAGAGGGCTGAGGAGTCTGAGCAGGGCTGACCCCTGAGGGTGGCCACTCAGTCCTCAATGGTGCAGGGCTGTCTGCAGCACAGCTGCTCCTGCTCAGACTGAGGCATCCCAAATATATTCCAAGGTCACTATAGTTCTCCTTCCTGTAGGACTTGCCTCCACGTCAGCAGCCCTGTGGTGTTTGTTGGAACTGCAGATAATTTTCCATCTTATAAAGCACAAGGTTTGGTGCAGCACAGTGGGTAGGCTGGGTAGAATCTCCCACTCACTCCATGTTTCTCTTGTAACATTTTCCCCTCTCTGCCCTGCCTCCATCAATGGGGCTGACATGTTTTCTTCCAAGTTATCAGTGTACACCTGCCAGCAACTTTCCATTGTCGTGGAAAGTCCTGCTGTATTCCTCAAAAGCACAATACTTTCCCTTGCTGCAATCAAATCAANAAAAAAAAAAAAAAAAAGTTTGTGTATCAGATACATCATCAGCAAATATTTGGCAATTCTTGTATTTGCCCCTGGCAATGTTGCATAGGGAAGTAAATATCACTGGATGTCAGCACAGTCTGTGTCCCTAGAAGCTCTGGAAAGCATAATTCCCTTTTCCTGACGTAAATGGCATTTGCAGCTAAGAATTTAATCTGATGTTCATGCAGCCTCCTTGAAAGGCTAAGGGTAGTGTTTCCTTGATTGCCATTGAGTGGGTCCCATCAACTGTGCAGCTGCAGATGGAAATAGCCTTTCATAGGATAATCTTTCTTTTTCTATTCTTTTCCCTGAGATCATTTTTGCTGTAGGAAATACGTTGTTCAGAGCAATAGACTTGCAGGGGGCCAGCAAGGCATCTCTGCAAGCTGGATTTTTTCACTCTGTTGTGAATTTTCTTGGCAAAGGTGCACAAAAACAATGCAGAGAGCTGCCTTGGAGGAAAGTGGGTGTCCTGTAGGCCATGATCTGATGTTTTCCAGACAGTGTCTGGCAGCAAAGTGCACTCTTCTCCCATTCTTCAATGTCTTCAAGAGGTGGAAAATATCATCAAATATAGGTGTGCAAGAATAGATTTGACTCGTCTGTTTCTATCTCTCTTTTCATGTACTTAACACAAAAACACAACTAGGAGCTCAAATTGATTTCCTCACTCAAACCTGTAAATATTTTTTGGAACTCCTACTTTGCAGTTTGCACTCTGAGCCTGTCCTGCTCTCTCTGCTCATCCCTGGGGAGCTGTGTGGTGGGGCTGGCTGAGAACAGCCCTGGTCAGCTGAGAGCCTGGCAGAGTCTGCATTCCGGGGCCAGCACTCGCCAGGGGAGCAGAGACATCCTGGTAAAGGACAGGATAGGAGCAGAGTCAATAAAATGCTGATTTTCATCAAGGAACTGGAAAGATCACAGAGAGGGGAAATGGCAAAGAGAGGCTGGCATGGCCTGACTCATCCCTAAATTAGCACAGTAGTAAACCTAATCTCTTGAGATAGTCAATGTAAAATGGCAGGCAACTTGTGTCTGCAGAAGCACTGCTTGTAAAATTGAGGCGGGTTAGTTTTGGGTTTAGCTGTGAATAGCTCAATGGTGCTACCTCATGGCCAGAGAGAAAACTACTTCACCCTTGTATTCCTTCTTAAATTTTTAATTTATCCTGTAAGCGACAGACTTGCCACTGGAGTCTCTTACTGCTGGACAAGTGTTCCAAGTACATCCAAGTCTCCAGCTGCATACATGGGGATTTTTTTTTTTTTGTGGAGAAGGAGTGCACACTTAAAAGCTGCAAGGTTCACAGAGTACTTCCGTTGAATATAAAGTTTCTGTTTGTCCTTCTCCTGTTACCTAGCAGTGCTGTACCCATCTCAGACAGGGAGCTCTTTGGCACAGGGGCAGTTTTTGAACTCTGTTGCCCAGATCTCTGCAGAGGAGGCCACAGTGGTGCAGCCACCACAGCTGGCTGGCATTGCAGCTGGCCCCTACAGATACCATGCCCTATCTTGGGAAAGATAAAGTTAGGAACAAGCCAAAAAGAAACTGCTCAAGGCCTCTAAAAAAGTTGCCAATGGAAGCCTGATCCTTTGGGGCTTTTTGTTCTTTCCCCCATTGGATGCCAACTGTCCTCTTTTCAATAGTAGCTGGAAAAAGATCAAGCACCAAAGCATACTAGAAGTGACTCATGATTTGTAAAATTGGTCTGGCATGGGAACCCCTCATTCCCTTTCACCACCTTGTTTCCAGCCCTGAACAGAGCATTTCTATGCTGCTAAATAAAAGAGAAATGGGGACCAATCATGAGGCTGTTGGCTGTTACCTGCCCCATGCCAGGCAGATTTAAGCCACACTGATTGCTTTCACCCTGTACCACACCCACCCTGGGTCTCTTCTGAACCACAGGTGGTACCTCTTGGACCAAAGACATGTTTGTGTTTGGCTGTCTCCTTTTGGTGCAAAGGGTCAGAAACACCATGAGGCCTCACAGTGCAGCCCCAGCAGCTGCTTTACAGCCAGACACCAAAGGTGGGAGGGGTTGTGTCCCCACAGTCAGTGCTTTTATGAGGTAACTTCAGTGGCTGCAAGAATATTCAAAGCCTCCATCAGATGGAGAGCAAAGCCTGCAGAGCTAAGCTTGATGTGGTTCTGCATTGACTGAGGCCAGGCCCACAGCTCCTCTGGGACTGGCACCACCTCTCCTTCATCAGATCAGCCACTGGGCCAAGAAGGCATCTCTGAGGGGCAGCAGACAGTAATAGTTGTCCAGCTCGTGCAGCAGAAATTAGCTCTGTTTGCCAAAAGCTCCTCCAGTGGTTCTGGAAAAAGTTAGAGGTATATTGCAAAATGATCCTCAGAGGCACCATGCTGGACCTGATAAGATGCAAGATTTTAGGGTTGCAGTGACAGAGACACAGCTGGTGTTTGTAAGAGAAAAACAATCACCCTCTGGGGGAATTTGTGTTGGGACTGCTGTAACTGGTGTCCTCCTGCTGCTTTCCTGTGGGGCTGTGGTACACACACCTTGGTAGCTGGACTGACCTGGAGCACAACCCTACTGAGGGACAGAGCCAAGCTTCCCTAACAAACCTGTTTGAGCTCTTTATTTTGCATGAGGCTTTGCTTACCAGCATACAGGAGCTGGGTGAAGGAGCCACAACTTTGTGTCAGCAGTGCCACCGTCCTTGGAGCTGAGCTGGAGAGCTGTCGTGCCCAGATGGACTCTGATTTTAATATTGGTCAATCTTCAGGCTTCTGTGAAAAGCAAACAATACTTCACATCTTTCACTGGCTCTAAGAGCATTCTGTCTTCCTGAGCTTCCCCCCAGCAGAGGCACAGGGCAGGAGACTGTATGGATGGGAACAGGTCTGCAGACAAGGCTCCAGCCTGGTTGAAATTTGTTGCTTTTGGCAATTGGTAAGTGAATGTTTTTGTTTGACCAGAGCTTCATGGTGCATCCAGAAAGCAGCAGTCAGCCCTGGAGATGTTTGCCCCAAGCTGGGGTGTGCTGGAGGAGTATCACTGGAAGAGAGGACGTGTGAGGGCTAAGGAAGGATCACCTACCTCTCAGCTGAACATGAATGAATGCTTAGTCAGCTGAGGAAGGCTCCTCCCCTCTGGTTTGGGACCTTGAAGAAGCATTCACTGAGTTACAGGAAGATTTACACAATGTCCCAGCACAGCCTGCTTCCTGGCTCTGGGGACACAGTTTCCAAGAATCCCTGAGCTCGTGTGAGAGGCACCGAGCTGCTGCCTGGCAGGAGAGGTGCTGGCTCTGCACATTCACTCAGACACTGGGATGGAGGAGCTCAGCCAAAGTACTTTTTTGGCACATTTTTCTTTCAGAAAACATTGAGAAATAGACATTTACACTGGCAAGTTTGTCACTAGAAAACCCCATGGAAGAGGCTCGGTATTGCTCCTGTGGGAGCTCTTGACTGATGTGTGGTGTAGAAAGTTTCAGTCTTTGGATGGGTTTAATGTTAGCTTGACTTCTTTTCTGTGGTGCTGATGCAGAGAGACAGTAATTGTACTGCTTTTGCATAAGTGCAAAATTCTGGCAGCTTCAGCTTAATAAAATAAAACATTAAAATTTAGATTGCAAAATGTGATCCAGTTGTTCTTGGTATTAGAAAAAATACTCAAAACATTGCAGTTGAGAATAGGCCTTTCCCATTTTCTCCAATTTATCTGCTTTATGTGCTTATAGCTGCTGAAACAATGAGGAGAACAAGCAATACTAAAGCTGATAAACCACAGAAGCGAGCATAGGGCTGTCAGACTGTTTCTCCAGTATCACTGCACTTTGTCATAAATCTGGGTCTCGGGGGACCCCTGACTGAAGAGTGCACACAGCATTTAGCATGACTCTGTGTGAAAGCCAGTTGTTTGGATATGCAAATAACACTCTATCCCACTGTTTGCCAGTGGCATACCTATTCCAACTGACAGTCAAAACAAGCAAGATGTAGTAATCCATAAAAAAAAAAGCCCACAGGACAAACCACGCAGAGTAAGCAGCCAGAAATACAAACCATGTGTTGTCTGACTTCTTAACAATTGTCTTGTCAGAGTGGGTTCCCTGCATTTATTTACTTCCACAAACAATAGGCTGTCTTTTCCTAGTGTCTTTCAGGAACCCTTTATAAGCACTCATCCTCTGAGGAGCATCACCCTCCAGAAAGGACCCACAGCACAGTGTGACCTGGGCTGCAGTGCAGCAGAATAAGGGTTTTCCACCTGTGTGAGCTAGAAATCCTGTTTTTCAAGAATGTTCCAGTTTCAATATGTACCAACAACCTCTAAAAAAAAAAGGTTTTAAGTATTCCTCCTGGTTTCCTTTGGAAATCAGGAAAAGCTGGGGTCCTAGGTTAGGGGCATGACTAGTGGAGCCAGGCTGCATGAGTGAGCCCCCAGAGATTACAGATTGCTCACATTATAGTCCCTGTCTCTGCTATGATGAGTTTATGTGTGATGCTGCCCTGGGACAGCCCTCAATGGTAGGACAACTCTCTAGGGAGCTGCCCCCTGCAATCTTGCATGAGGAAAACCCTTCTGAGGACCTCCAGCTTGCTCTGCAGGAGCAGCACATCAGCTATGGTTGAGGCATTTTCCTGTTAGATTCAGATGGGACATGCTGCAGTGTGGCTTTCTTGTGCTGGCCACTGCACTTCACGTTGGAGATGTTTCCCCAGGTCATGGCTCATGTCTCCTGTTCATTGTAGATATTAAAAATCAGAGCAAATTTCACAGCCTAACTCTCTGAAACGCTGCCCTCCCATCACCAAACTCTGACATTAAGTCCAAGCAGGGATAATACCTCAATGGAAAATGCAGGTCCAAACCAGTTCCAAGAGCCTAATACGTTCCACAGAGAAGCTTCCCTCTGGATTAGAAAGTTAGTGGTGACAGGAGCAAAGACTCCACGTTACCCACATGCCATTGACTCGCCAAGCTGGTTTCCTTCAGGGTCACTGCAGGAAGCTGCAGCCCTGCCAGAGGGTCAGTGCTGAGCTTTGGTCTGTGCAAGGTCCTCAGGATGGTCAGGTGGGAGCCCTCAGCATCCCTGCGTATTTTCATGTGCACATCAACTATGAAAGGAGCAACTATGAAAATAAGAAGGTCATGTTTGACTGCAGCATGTAAATGCATTTGTATCTTCAGCAGTTGTCTTGAGAGAGGCCACTAATCCTCAGCAGATTTTACCAAGAGGAATTTCTCTCCTGTGAAAAATTTTGGTCTTCAGGTCATGTTACCAGATGCAATACTGAGCCAAATTCCCTCCAGACCTGTGGGTTGGCAGCTGCTGTGGACTGTGTTCTCCTACATTCACATGGGTTTTGGGTCATTTGGAAGACTTCAAGTTTGAACCCTTTAAAAAAAAATATGCAACATAGGTAATTTCCTCTGTGCTACAATAAAAAAGCGTCACTTAGGAAATGTCCTTTCAAATCCATATTTTTGATGTTATCATCAGTTTTGTTTCCCTTTTTGGTTTCATTTTTACTTGCTACATCAACTTTTTTTTAAATTGTGTCTGACAGAAACAGGCAGCACTCCAGGTTAGGATGAGATACTATTAGAAAGCAGCCATGTTAACTGTGCAGCATTCCCTTAGTGCCAAACATTCATACCCATCCTGCCTTAAAACACTTAGCTAATTGTCAGATAAAACACAAGAGATCAGCCTGAGAGATTCACCTGTAGAAAGTGCTTTGTGACCATGTGTGTCATGTATGTGGCACCATCACGTGATTCCCTTCAAGACCAGATGAACTGGTGCCACATGGATGTAAAATCAGAGGTTTTAGTCAATATAAGTGTTCTCCTTCTCCTGACATGAAAGCTGGACCTGGTGCATGTTCTCATCTAGGCTGGAGAAAGCCCAAAGGTAAGAGAAGTATTTCTATCCTGCTGGTCCCATGTCACACACCACCATCTCTCTCCTTTTATCACCTCAGGCTTGGTCTGTGTTTGGACCTAGTTCAGCAAAAAAAATGATCTTTTGTCAGGAAAGGCTTTTCTCTCTGTCATGCTCGTGATGAACCATCTCATCTGATTTTCCTCCTTCCTGAGCAGAGAGCAAAAGCTGTGTGCAGGGTACCGCAGGAAGACACTGCTTGTAACTGTAGGAAAACAAAGTTCATAGAGTGCTTTATGCTGCATGTGTCAGCTGATTATTTTTGCAGAACACAATGTTATTTCCTCCTAAGGACTGCATCTGCTTTTCTTAGTCTTCTCTTGTATTATTTGTGCTTTGTTGCATTGTATCCTTGCTGCTTTTCAGCCTGTTCTCTTAGGCTCAATGGGCCCCTCTTGACAAAGAAAGCAGGTTTGTGACAGCGAGTATTTATTTGCAACACCCTGATAAATGTGGTTTTCTAATATCTGCACTGGTCTTGGGAGAAGAGGAATAACTAATACCTATGGGGTGAAATCATGGTTTGGTGGAAGGCAGTGGTGGCATTCCCACCAGCTTGGCTATGGCCAGAATTTCACAACAAAAATGGCTTGGGAATCCAAATACCTTCACTGCCCCCTCTAAATCCCTGCCTCAATGCTGAACCAGGAGGCCACAGAAACACTTCTCAGCTGCTGCCTCTCTACTGTTTCATCACAAAAGAGATTATTTAGGAACAGGGGACTGCCTGGGCCCAGGCCCAGGTGCTGCTCAGCCAGAGCTGCAGGGTAGGGCCGACACCCATGGCCTCACTTCACACACCCACACTCCTTGTCTGGCAGGTGCTCTGTGTGGACCCACCTGCAAAACCACCTTTAGCTGTGTGGGGCACTTTGGCACTTACTGCTAGAGAGTGGCTTTAGTGGGCGCCTGAAACTCATGAGTGGCCTCAGTACCTAAATCAGGTCCACTTTGTCCCACCCTTTCTTCCCATGCTTTCCTCAGCAGATGTTTTCTTGGAGCAGCCTCAGAGCAGTAAGACATGGTGATGTAAGCGAGGGCTTATGTGGCTCTCTCCACTGGAAAGCATGAGATTAAATATTGTAAGCCTTTGGCCAAAGCAAGCTACACTGTCCTCTGGGAGTGATCCTGCCCTTGTTGAAGTCAAAGGGAACTTTGTCTGATTTTGCTGGCTGTTGTGAATTATTGTCTAAAGTTAAGATTTCAGCTTTCATCCTCATGCTGTGAGGATGGCAAGATGGATCACAAACCACCATTCAAATCTTACTGTTTAGGACTCTACCAGCCTGGACCTTGCCTACTCAGTTGTTCTGGGTTGCAAGATGTGGGTGGGGTTGTGCATTCTACTACCATCTGTCAGAGGTGGGGCAGTTACCCTCTGTTCATTGGGCAGTTTTTGTTTATCTCTTCCACAACCAATCCTTCCTCTGGGGAGATATCTTCTGTTAATGTGCCATTGAGTCTCACTGATAAAATTACATCATCCATTGTGAAATGCTCCACCCAGAGGGAGGAGCCAAGCATTCCTACCTGGATATAATCTGGGTCTTGGAACACCACAGTCAGCCTTTTCCCACTAGATTCCCAGAGGAGCTGTTTTCTTCTCTACTGGATTCCTAGAGGAAGACCAGGCCCATCTACACCACCACTGGACCTGCAGAGGAAAACTACACACTTCTATAGGATCACTGCTTCAACAGAACCACACCTCTCACTCCAGAAGGACTGCAGCCACCATTCAATCGGACTGCTACCAACCCCCTGACCAACAGGGTGTCAGGTTGTATTCTGACTCTGTCAGTGTTTTGGTTTGGGTTTTTTCGGGTTTTTTGGGTTTTGGTGGTTTTTTTTGGTTTGGGTTTTTTTGGGGGGGTTTGTTTTGTTCTGTTTTTTGTTGGGTTTTTTTTTTTTTTGTACTATTGGGTTTTTTTGTTTGTACTATTGTATTTGTATTTTTAGTTTTCCTAGTAAAGAAGTGTTATTCCTATTCCAATATCTTTGCCTGAGAGCCTTTTAATTTCAAAATTACAATCATTTGGAGGGAAGGGGTTTACATTTTCCATTTCAGGGGAGGCTCCTGCCTTCCTTAAGCAGACACCCGTCTTTTCAAACCAAGACATCAATGAACATGGAAAGCAGAGATTTGTGTATAACCATCTCACTCCACTGCCTGATATCAAAGTGGGAATAACATGGGAAAGAAGTTGCTTATAGGGAAGGTAACCAGCTGGTTTGTGCTCAGAGTTTGGTGTTTTTCTCATGTTTGCTATTTTCCAGAAATGAAGCATAATGGCTTGGGTGTGCTCATGCCCAGGACTTCCAATTTCTATACAGAAAATTGCCATAGAAAATGCAATGCAGACATTTACTCCTTTCCTATGTTCTTGCTGAAAATTATCTCATCTATGCTCATTTAATCTTGGATGCTGATGGGCCTGATCCAAAAACCTCAGAGGGATGATTCAGTAGGACTTCACTTTGACAAAGGCTCCTAGCAAGCACGTAGCTTCCTTGGAAAGGCCCTGTATTAATCCATCATTTTGTGTGAGTGAGGTTATCCCACAGGGCACCCTGGGCTAGTGGCCCATGCTGGGCAGGACCCAAAAGTAGAGCTGTTCCTGAGACTGAACCTCCCATATAGTACTTCTGCTTGTGGTTATTTAATTTATTTCATCATGTTTTGGCATTGCTGCAAAAAATATCCTGGCCTTTGAAACATCAAGGTGTGTAGTGCACAAATGATAAATCAATAATCTGAGACTTGTCATGAGAGAGGCTTGTCTGCAATTGCCTCCTGGCAATCTTTTAAATTAATTTCTTTTAACATCTCTGTCATTGTTCTTTACAGACTCCAGAAAAATGCATGTGAACAGAGGAAGGTGCCACCTTCAACAGCTTCACGATTCACGTTCCCTCTTTGTGCTGGGAAAGCTTGTCATGAAAAGGCAAGTTCTAGCAGCAGATACCTGCTTTCCTTGCATTTGACATTGCTTGGAAACATTTTGTGGCTTCAGGCCTAAGGCCTAGGAGGCTGTCAAGACAAAGATAACGCTCTGAGCGAATTATTTATGAGACTCACACGCTGGGGGAAGGGCACAGAGGAACATGGGTTGAAATGACAAAGGTATCAGGCTGTGTTTTCCTCGACTGACCCTCAGCTCTTCTGTCTCTGGTCCACAAAGTCTCATGGAGCCCCTGCACCCTGAAAAGTCCAGTGGTGGTCCTTTCAGTGTGGCATGGGCAGCAGAAGACGTGTGTGTGTTGTGTGCATGTGTCCTTCCAGCCCAGCAGGACCTTCACTTAGCTCTGGTTTTGTCTCTGTGTGCCCAGCCTTGCCTCCTGTGCTGCTGTGGCACCAGCCTCACCAACCACATTTCTTCCTGGGCTCCTGGCAGCTGCTTTCAGTATCCATCCCAGCAGCAGGCATGCCACCAACCCCACACCTCCTGCCCACTTCCAGCTGGCAGCAGTGGCAGCACTCACGGGAAGCATTGCTGCTCACTCACACAGCCAAGGGCACTTTAGGGATGTCAGTAATTTGACTTTGTTATTTGTAAATACAGCTGCTCACTGCTTGGGACCTCAGAGGTTGCTGTCCCAAGCCTCAGGAAGAACCAGACATCAAGGGGACTGGGTAACATACCAATGAGGTGGGTTCCAACCCTGGATTGACATGAATAAAACCAGGCAGTTGCTGGATACATCTTTCCTTGTGGATCAGCGTTCATGGCAATTTAGCACAGCACAGGTGAAGAAGGAGCAGGTATCCAGACTTAACAAAAAAGAGGGAGTTTCCTGACAGAAACACAGCTCAGGCTCAGTGGGTATATTCTGATTTTCAGTTTCTGTGGTTACTGACAAAGTTTCTTTGCATGATCACATCAGGGCAAGCATGCAAATCTTTCCAGGAAGGGTTTCATGCAAAAAATTTTTGGCTCTGTAAGAGAGAAGGCTGCTTGGGTTCAAGATCCCCTGGGATAGAAAGATTTTTATATATGAGACTTCAAATCAAAATTTCTGCTTTCCACTCCACTTTGCCGTTCAGTCTGGCAGGGATCTACCAGATCTTGGGCTTTTCTAGCTCTGGAAGGAAAACCTCAAGCTCAAAGAGCATTTGAGTACAAGATAGTCTCCTGCAGGAGGACGAGCCAAACTGGAAAACTGCAATGTAGTTGTCTGTTGACCCTCACACAAGCTCAGCACTGCTTGGGCCACAGCTTTTAATTTGTCCCATCATACTTATTATTCCTGAAAAACAAAACTAAGCATTCTAAGAGAATTTTAAAATAGCTCAAGTGTGACTCAAGTCCTGCAAAAGAATGTAATTTTAAGCTTAGAGAAAGTGTTTTATCCTTAATTTGCCCTGAAACGTTCAAATCCACAAAATGAGGTGCTATTCACACCATCCTCTTGATGGTGACTCACCATCTTTAACATCCCTGTGCTGGGCCCAGAAGCAGATCCAGGTTTCCATAGGTGGAGGCAGGGACCAGCATTTGGTGTCTTCATTGTCTGTGTGGCAGCCAAAGAGAAGCATGAAGGGAGCAATTTGCACTTGCATCTCCATTTGAAGGATGCTGAGGGCAGTGAGGAGCAGGCAGCTTACTCAGGGGCAGGAGTGGCAGCAGGGCATGGATAATGCATATTCCCCAGCCTTGTGCTGCCCACTGACACTTGTCAGCAAGGTTGGGCAGCCCTGCTTTGGTAAGGCTCTCCATGGACATGCACAGCTGTTGAGATGTGATTATTTTGTCTCAGTAGCTTTGCTTTTCATCTCTCCTTTTCTCAGTCTCCTAGAAGGAATTATGCTAATGCCTTTATTCACTTCTCTTTCCTTTTTTGAGTGTAATTCTTTCTTTCCTCTTCCTCCTGAACATAAACAAACCCTCTCTTTGCTGCAGCAGTGTTTGGTGCTGGCTCTTTGCTGCAGTTCATCACAGTGTCACACAGACCCTGAGAACCAGGTGTCACCACCTATTCTACAGATATGGGGCCAGGTGTGTGCCTTGAGCACACCATGGTGAGACTTCATGATGCACTTCTGCTATAACCTCTCTCTTTCTCTCTCTCTGTATAGAATCTATGTGGTGACAAAAGGGCATCTTAATGCCTCCCTTAGTCCCCAGCCATTTGAGCACTCTTTTTTCACGCACCTCCTGTCACATGCCAGCTGTGGAGTTACAAGCATTGATGCTGGCACTAAAGAAAGGGAGATGTCCCATATGGTCAGAGGTAAAGGAGCTGAGAGAGAGCTGGTTTTTGTTTCCATGTGGACCTAGCCCTGGCAGGGCAGCTCAGGTCAGGACAGAGCTACAGCTCTTGAAGTGCCCCAGATAGCCACAGGTGCTCCTTCCCCAGCACCCCACTCACATGGATATCATGGGTGATATGGTGGACACAGATATCAGGAGTAAATCTGGATGGACTCAGGAGTGCATGGACAACGTCTCTCCACAGCACCCCCCCAAATCCCTCAGCTGCCTTAGACCAAGCCATTGCAGTTAAGGTGTAGTTATTTTAAACTGGGACATCTTCAGTCCACTGATGGAAGGTTGGATGAAGTGTGTATTTCAGAATTAGAAACACATTTAATGAACTATGGCTCTTTTCCCTCTCAAGTGAGTATCACTGTTCAGAATAGCTGTGAGAAGGGGGGCTGTAAACATCTCCCAAGCAGCCTGGCACAAGTCAGGCACAGGAACATAGAGACAATCTCTGTGATGCTCTGGTTAGCAAATGTGGCTAATCATTCTCATATTTTTCCTCCAGGCATGGACAGCTCAGAGACTGCCATAAAAACTCTGTTTTACAGTCTCCCTGAAGGGTAATTAGCAGCAATAAAAATATTTTTGAAATTGCTGGCTGGTTAATAGTGTGCACAACACAGGAGAGCTCTGAGTCCCAGCATCAGCTAATGATGAGGCATGAAATGCCTCCAAACCAGTAAGCAGTCCAAAACAAAAGCCTGTGTTTTACTTCTCCATCATGCAGCAGCAGCAGTCTGGGACATGCAGGGGAGGTGTTGTTTCAGGCAGGAAGCAACACAAAACCCAAATATTGTTTTAACCACTATCCAAGTAAAAGAAAAAGGAATCTCTCTTCTGAGAGATTCTTCTAGATTCGAAATTGTTCTCCTGTGCAGAGATGGCTGGAGCCATCAGGAGGCACCATTTTGTATCTTTGCCTGCTTCAGGAGATTTGCAATGGGGAGAAGCTCAGTGTGATGGTGTTTTACTGATCAAGCTCGTGTCCTCTCCTGAATCCCTTAATTGCTTCTTTGTGTTCAAATTTCAAAGTGTTCCTGCTCACCTTTCAGGTTCCTTCAATGAGCCAGGAGGGAAAGGATTGAAAGGGGTGAGGTGAAGGATATGCCATGGGTGTACAGCCTGCAAAGCTCCCAGGCAACCTACAGCTCCACACCTGTGCTTCTCAGGGCTCACTGCCTTCAGGCCTTGGAGACAGCAAGTCCTTCCTTCCAAACTGATCAAAAGAAAGAGCAGAAGAAAATTCTACAGTGTGAACATGAGCTATACAGTAACCAGGGACCTGGGGATGTCAGAGATGAGTCAAGAAACAGAGCAAGTGGTGAACCCATCCGAGCTCCAGGTGTGCCCTGCTTAATGCCCCTCCCAGTGATTTTGGGCCTTGCACCTGACAAAGAAGGCAGGTTTGAAATTGCTTTCCCCATTTTGCAGACTGCACGTTATCTCTATCCGTCTGACATTGACTGTGGCGTGCAAAGGTTGTGACTGATAGTGAAATAAAACACTTCATTTTGAAAGAGTTATGCTGAGACCTTCTCACTTTAATATTGTTTTAAAGTACAAAAGGTTTAAAAATAGGTACATCAGCACAATGTACGTGAACAATATGTTAGTATTGGTTATTTGGGAGTTTGCAGGCTGGTCAGTCATACTTCATCTGGAATCCAGGTCCATTTGAGGAAACACTGGAACATCACAAAATGTTATGTTTAAAGACCTTTTGCTCTGAATACTCCTTTACTGTTGTGTTCTTCACATCTGTTAATATCATACATAAATGAGAAAAAAAATGTCAGGATTAAGTAGCAAATTTTCTGAGATTAGAAAACAATTGTCCATAAAATCATCATCAAAATTATCTTCCTTTCAATAACAAGTATCTAATTGTAAAACTGACTTCTGGAATGGCTGAGAAGGGTATTGTGACCCTTTCAATAATATAATATGTACAAAAACACAGTCTTGCAACCTTCCATTTGTTCTGCATGAATAAAATCTTCATTTAAATTCCTGACCTTAGTTTTAAAAAGGGCACTTATTTTTAACCTAATCTATTAATAGTATTCAATATTAAATTACCCCCAAAGACTGCAAAATTATAGAGGATATTTTTTTTCAATACAAAATCAATGGCTAAATAATTTTCACAAGAGTGTTCTGGATGAAAATTAATTTCTGCAAGGAAACTGTTTAGAAAGATGGTCTAAGTTATTTGGCTTAAATTTCAAGATAGTATTCCTGGTCAAGTACTTTGAGTGGGTTTATGTTTGGCATTAAATGCAAAACATGAAATGGGTTGTGAATGGAAGCAGTTTTGATCATTGATTGCAAAGTTGCCACCTTTCTTTGGCTCATTATTGCCAAGATTTACTTCTACAGAGACATTTATGGCAGCAGAGCAAATCTTGCTTTTCTGAGCTGACACCATGCTGGCTATAACAAACACATCCCGCATGTTTGGGGGTTGAAATGTTTCCAGCTTTACCCTTTCCTGTCACTGGAAGGTGCTGGCTATGACATTGGAGAGAAAGACCTCTCCTTTGGACCACCAAGAGTGTCTACTCCTTTCTTGCACAGTGCAGAAGATGCAAGATTATGGGGTTATGTGGCAAGGATATTTGGAATTTAAGGACTCTGAGGAGCCCTAAGCCACCAGGCAGCTTTGGACACTCCAAGAGGAGCATGGTCAGAGCTCTCCCTCCACCCTCTCCGGTGCTCTCCAGCCAACCATGCACATACAGGACTAATGTGGTGTGCAAGCTCACTTGGGAAATCAAACATCTGTTTGATGAGGGATCAAAACATAATAAATGGAGGTGGGTCAAGAAGTGTTGCCAGAAAGATCCGAGAACATCCTGCTATCAACTACAAATCACCACCGACACTCTACAATGGCTGGTATGCTCATATAGCGAGAAAGTAGTTTGTACTTGGCAGTGTCAGAGCTTGGAAGCTATCAGATGGCAGCCTGTTTTTCCAAAGGCTTTTCTCACTGAGGGATGCAAGCCACTCTCATAAAGCTGCAGGCCAGCTCAAAGTCCTGGGAGCCAGATCCCATTCTAGTTCCTTGTGATCGTAACATGAAAGAACAAAGGGCCATATCCTGCCATTGATACATTTTCAGGCCTTTTAATGGACCCAGATATAGATCAATGGCAGGATATAGTCATAATGACCAAAACTGAGCTAAAAGAATGGTGTCTTCCTATTTCAACTTTATATGACATAGCACTTGCACATAATGGAGACCAGATTTTTCTTTTAAACAAGTTGTCAAAGTATCTGTTGCGTACCATTGAAGGAATGCTTGAATAGCAAATTCCAAACCTAACACTTCAGTAAATCTAGCAAATTTATTATACTATACCACACAGAGAACTCTCTGCAGATCTTTTCAGTTCAACTTTTGCAGATAGAATATCTTGGCTGAGACCACAGCTGGAGCTGTTGCCAATAAAATTAGCCACCTTAAAAGATGATGGGTGATGATGCTTCTCCGCAGCACTCAGTACCAACCATGCCATGTCTCTTGGTTTATGCAAGACAACATTTGCAGGATGACTTTGCCTTAGAGCTAAACCTGCCTATCAAGTTGCTGAATGTTAATCTTCACAGTGTGTGAATTACTGCATGGATCAGTAAAAAAAATCCCCCCAAACCCAGACACAGAGGTTTCGGCCAAACGATATTTTTAGAAGCTAACTTATTCCTCTACTGGTGGTTATTAGTCCAAATAACCCATGACAGCCTAATTTCTCTTTAAACTTTTTATTCCTCACAGTCAGAGGTAGCATTTCAAAATATTTGGAAGGGTGCTATTTGTTTTTCTTCCCAAAATCTCCGCAAAGATGTTGTGGATAACCACAGGAGTATCATCCACATTCCTTTATGGTAGTACACAGGGATATGATTTATTCAAACCCAGAGTACTTTAAACACGCGCCAAGCCAAAGCACGCCGGGTCTCAGAACGGAGCCCTGGAGCATCCAACTAGACTGTTCACAAACCTGGCTTGAAAAAGCTATCTCTGCACTGTCCAAGAGTAACAGGGTATATGACGGTGCTGCTAAAAACCTAGGAGGCTAATGTGAACCAACCAGGCCATCTGGGGCTATTTAGCTGTTCTTGCTGTGTGATAACATAACTTGGCGTGAAGGGCTGGAGCCTCCAGCAAAATCAGACATGACAAAATAGTTTGAGCTGAGTCAGAAACAATAATGATTCTTTTTGCTGCATATAAGCAGAAATCACTGACTTTGGTATGGCAGAGAGCAGGCTGACAGATAGGAGTGGCTGCTCAGTAGTGCCTTTTGACTACTGATCACCTTGAAAATGCTGATAAATGGGGGGGCTCCTTAGGCTTTATTGCAGTGTAAACATTTACGGTGTTGATTCTAGTTCTAGAAAACGAGGCCACATCTGCATCTAGGATGAGAGGGAGCTACTGAAGCAGCCATAGCTCAGGGTGGATTCCCAGGAGAAGCTGGCAACCATGAAGTCACCCTGAGATGAAATACATAATAGTGTAATTTTTCAGTCTTTTCCGTTTATTGAGGCTAAATGTGAATTAAGAGTCTTTTAGTATTTGTCTTGGAGAGAAATAACTATTCCTCCTGCTTGCTGGGATGAGACAAACTTGGTCCTGATGTGACACAGAGGAATGGGGAGTAGAAGCCCAGCTTCCACAGCTACGGATCAAGGGATGCACATCTGGGGTGGGCTTTCCCCCACCAGCAGCATGGATTAACAGGAATATCAGCAGCGCTGGCAGGGATTGAACCATGCCGACCAGGCGCACGACATGATGTAGTCTCTGGTGCATGAGGTGATAGTTCCTCTAAACTGGGCCTGCTGTGACTGAGGGAATAAAGATGTCTGAGATTACACAGTGAGGTAGCCTGAGGTAAAGCTGAACATGTTTTTTACTGGGGGGCAAAAAGATAAATATTGGGAACCTCAGAAGAAGGCAGACTGGAGCTGGACCCTTGCTTGTCCATCTGTGCATAGCTGGCAGCTGCCACCTGGGAGGAAAAGCAAACCTAAATTTCCCTTTAGGTACTGCTGTTCTAAAACTTTGTGAATGCTCCCTGTAAACACTGCCCCAAAGCTGCTGTTGTTTAAGGATAATTTTTGCAGTAGGTTTAAAAGCAGGTGAATTCAGGAGAGCTTGTGACTACAGTGAAGAACTGCTACTCAGAAGAGGTACAGATCCTGCCCCAGGCTCTCTGTAGTTTGTTTCTCACAACTTGTGAGGCTTCCAACCTCTCCTTCACCTGGGGCTAGGGGTGATGTTCTGGTTTGGTAACATTTCTACCCTTGATCTGTGGGACACAGATGAGCTGCAGTGCACGACAATGATGCCTCAAGCCATTTTGGTTTTGGTGGGTTTTTTGCAGCTGACATCCTCATGTTGCAAAGCCCAGATGTGCACAGGCTGAACTCTGCAAAACTTCATGCAATGAGCTCAGCTTTGTGACTTAGGAGTGCTTGGTGGTGCTGGAAGGGAAAACAACAGTGTGTGATTATGTCACTGCTGAGACAGATGCACTCCAATAGCCAGAGTTTGCTTTTGTATTTGAAGAGTTACTGAGAAATTTATCCCTGGAAAGTTATAAAAAGAGGGAGAGAAGTCCCAGAAAATAACCCAAGCTGGTTCTGGGAGCAGAAGAGTCAACAAAATCTGGTTTTACGTGTTTTGTTTTTTTTTCTTTTGTGACCTTTTGCATCCTACTGCTATAATTCCAGGTACTGTTCCAGCCTCTGCACTTGCTTTTCTTTCACTTTGTTTTATTTTTATGGCTATGTTTATTGCCTATACCATGTACAGATGAATTCATAAATCATTATTAAAAAAAACCAAAACATCAGAAAGCCTGAGATGAGAGAAGGCAACTAGAACTCTAAACCAGACTAAACTAGAGCTCTAAACCAAAGGAATCACTGTGTCTTTCCCAAGACTCCCAGCTTCTTCCCAGTTCCTTCCCATGTCACGTGTAGCTGCTTGTGCATCCTGACAGCTGTGCTGCCTGACACCTTGCACACCTGGCTGCAGCAACATGGGCTGGTAAGGGTGGAGCTCTCTGGTTCTGCTTTCACCAAAGCAGGATTTAGAGAATGGTTCTTCTCAGCTGAACTGACAAGGGCCATGTATCAGAGCCAAGGATCTCTGAAGAACTCAGGTCACGTTTGTGTTGCTTAAGGCTCTCTAGGTCAGGCTCATGCCACAGCTAAACATGAAGCATGCAGGTAGTACAGGGCTCTAGCTGATGCCCCTGCCCTTTTTTCTTGAGTAGAACAGCTATGAAGACCCCAAAGTGAGAAGCTAAACCTGGAAGATCCTGTTGGGGGGGGTGAGGGAGGAGGAAGAGGTATTGGTGCTTATAGTCTTTAAGAGCATGGGATTCTTCTTATCTGAGAGCAGAGGTAAAAGCAAAATGAGATTTGCCATTGAAGTTTGAAAGTTTCTGCATGTGTTTTATTTGTGTACATGTCTTTTTCTGAAAAAAAAAGAAAAAGACATGGAATTCAGACAGTGTTTTGCTCTGAGTGATTTCCAGAAAGTCTTGTTCTTCATCCTCATGGAATTTTTAAGGAGATATTTGCCCAGGCTGTCCACATGAGTGTGTCTTGTAATGTTGATCCCTCAGAGAACAATCATGGATGAAATAGCAAAAAATGTTGTGCAACACTGTTTTTCTGAATTTGGAGCTTGGAAATAACAAATATACTGGAATTTGGTTTCAGTCCATTCCCTTCTTTATTTGACCTCCTATCAGAAAGAAAAAATATATTCTTCTTCTGAAATAGGAGCTGTATATTGGCACATCTGTGAAATGCACAGGCTTACTTCAAAACAATATTTTCTTTTGGAAAGGAAATTGCACTGAATTTTTCTGAAGCCATTGGCCAGCCATGCAATGACAGGATGGGAATTTGTCCTCCTTTTTGACAGACCACTGTAGTCCTCAATTGACTGAAGCCCTTTCAGCATGCTCCCCTTTGACAGCTCTGTGGGTTACAGTGCCCCTATCCTTCTCCTCCAGCAAAGCCCCCTCTCTCCCAATTCCCAGAGAACTTCTTCTCACAGACTCTTTAACCACTGAGAGCCCTGTGTGTCCACCAGCCCCTCGCCCTCACAGTGCTCACACAAGGGCTGTGCTGTCCACCAGTCCCAGGACCTTTTGGGGAACCAGTCTTTATCCCAGCCACCTCTTCCCACGTTTGGAAGCAGATCTGCTGCTGCCACTGTGAACTCCAGAGCCATTGTGGCCCATGGCCATAGACAGACACTCTGTGGGCAGGAGAAGTTGCCCTGCCTGCCTCCACTTCAGCTGCAACCTTTGTCTGCAGCTCCTGCAGTCTTCTCTTCATCTCCAGGTTTGCTGAGAGCAGAAGGGAAAGACAAGGAAAAGGGGGTACAACCAAAGAGCCTTCCTATGGCTGTTGCATCTTCTTCTTGCAGGCATCTTGTGGCTCCTGCACCCATGTGAGCCTCCATTGCTGCACATGCTAGCACTGGTGAAGTCAACCACAATTCCCAGCTTGGACAGCTTCACAACCTCACCATCTTCTCAGGCCCTCTCCACCACAGCCCCACACACACCAGTCCCCCAGATCTACTTAAAACATCTCCTGCTCTGCATCACCACATCATTTTGGGGCTACGCTTCGTCCTCCCTTGCCTCTTGCCTCAGAGGAAGCTTGCTCCCCCAAGTCAAACAGCAGGACAAAACAATCACTGGGATGTTCACACCACCACAGTGGGATTCCTTGCTTGTCTACAGGGATGTGCAGGCAGTCACTGCCGAGGGTTTTCAGGAATGGCTATTGAGACAGAGGAGGCCTGGAAAGGAGGTGGGAAGATTATGTCTACACAAGCAATTGATCATGTTATTTGGCTTGCTGATTTTCTAATTGTAGCCCTAAAGGCCAGCAGGACTGTGTACTGGGGTTTCTAAAAGCTTATAGAGGCCGTATTTATTCTACAGATTTCTTTCCAATTCTCAGTTTGCTTTTAAAGTATAATCAAATAACATATAATCTTTTGTGAAGTCTCCTCCTCCTCCCATTTAAAATATACTTTCCAAACAGCACAGTCTGCCTTTTAGTGATTGAACCGAGAAAATGTTTGTGTTGCTAGTATTTATTTTTTTCTGTTGAACAGTGCAGTAGAAATTGTGCCTGCATAAGGCAAGAATTTAACATGATTCTGAACAGACAACCTAAATAAACAGCCAACACGATCACAGACTCCTGGGTTCTCAGGGAAGGCAATTTCATCAGCAGCCTGATCACTGAACAGGCAAAACCTGCCTACAGCTCATTACAGGCCTATTTTGAAAACACTGAATGCTTCTTGAGAAATCTCTGTGTTCACAGAAGAAAATGGAGGTCGAATAACTGAGAGAAGAAGCACAAGCTTCTATTTGCACAATTCATCCATGCTAATCAGCCTCTTGATTTACCCAGAATATAGGAGCTGATGTAACTGCCCTGAAATCCACTATGGATGTAATTGAAACCTGCTGCAAAACTGTGCTTTTCTTACCGAGTGCTTACTCACTGTAACTGTGAAGTTTCAAAATTTTCCCACTGTATTCTATTGCTTGTCCTGTATAGTAAATAGAATGTTGAAAAACTGGCTTTCTCCTCAGGTTTGTAGGTTTTGTAATGATTCCAATAACTACCACATCACTCAATATCTCTTAATATGCTTGCACAGACATGAAAATTTATGATAAACAGATGGATTTTGAGAAAAAGTACAGCAGCAGTTACTCACAGATGTATCTTTCCATGTTCAGCTGCATGCTTTTTTATTATTATCATCTATATGCTTTTTCCAAGCTATATGTTCCCAGGGAAACACACATTCCTTTCAACTTGGAACCATGCAAGTGCAGCAAGTCACCTAACAGGAATATATAGGTCATGGTACTCTGACTTAACTCTGATTCAATGACTTATGCTCTTTTTCATCTACTTCATCACCAATAGCTGCCGTTGAAGGAGCCAAAATGAGTACAAATTGGAACAACATAAGGAACAGTCTTTTTTATGATGTAAATATCTATTTTAGGCTCATTTTAAAAGATATTTCCATTTATTTTCAGAAGGAAAACGTTACATTTACTTAACTTTTGTCAACTGAAATGAATGGGCTGTATTCATTTACTCCCAAAGGGAGTATTTAGAACTGCTATTAGTCCCATTAAAATCAGAAGTAGACTTGAAGTGACCTGCAGAGTGGAGCACTGTGGTGTGGAATAAAACTGCAGATGAGTCTTCAGGAGATGCTTAAGGCATAACCATTTCTCAGCAATGTACCAAACTTTGTTGTTTCCTCCAATGACAGTGACAATTTCAGTATTTTCAGATAATGAAAATTGTCTGAACAGTACAGAATTCCAGAAATACTTTATAAATTATCCTATGTATAAAAGTAGATATGAACTTTCTATTCTTCCTTTGTAGGAAAGAGAATGCTTAGAGTAATCTCAGACAGTCACCGTTGTCTCCTCTTAATTTTGTTGACATTTCAGGTTGTTTTTTTTAAATATGCCACAGTCACAGAGACAAAACACAAATGACTCACAGAAGTCCCAAATTTTAACCAGATAAGAATGTGTAAACATAAATAGGGCTGGTGAAAAATTCAATCAGTTCCCTTTTTGATGCAGGGAGCCAAAAGGTCCTTTGACTCAAAAAAGGCTGCATAATTTTGAATCCCACACATGACATTAACCCTGACTGTGCTTGTGGTAGGAAGACCTTTATTTGATGCCAGAACCTTGTTCAGTGAATGTCTTTCCATGACTGGCCTAGAGTTTCCACTGTAAGATGTTTCCATGCTACAGTACTCTTGAAGTAACAGAGAATAAGGAAAAAGGAAAAATGAGTGTATGTAAACAAACTTGAAGTCTTTCAAACCACTCTGCATCCCTTAGGCTTTTTTATTTTCCTCATTGCCCACCTTTTGGCTCCAGTCTCAGCCCTCTGTACCCTTCCCACAGACAAAGAAACAATAGAAAAGACTGACCCAATTTGGGCTTTCTGCTACCACTGCCTGTGCCACTGTTAGGGCAATGGGTGAATGCAGTCAAACTGCTGGGCATGGCAGTGCTGGCTGGGCAAGCTCAGGTGGCCTGGTCTTGAGAATTCCTGCAGATATTACAGCTGGATCCATGAAATAACGTATTGAAGTTGACTGTACAGTGTCCAAATACATTTAAAGCAGAGGATAGTCCATGCCCCTCTCCTAGCTCCACATGGGCTCTGATATTATGAGCTGAAGGGACGCTGTACCTGGCAGGTGGAGCATGGTGTGTGGGGATGAGCTGGGAGCAGCTGCTCTATCTCCACAGAAACGGTGAATACCTTCTCTGTTGGCTTGTTTGGCTTAGCTCTATCTCTTCTGGTCACACCCACAGAACTGTTGGTGTCCACAAGACTCAGTTTTAGATGGTACATGGACATGCCTACAAAGCATGATAGGAAAAATGTCCATCTATTGTTTGTCCTATCCTTTTGTCCTATTCAGATGAGTCCCAACACAGCCTATTGCAGACCTCTAACAATTCTTGTGAGGTTTGGAGCCTTTTATGCTGCAGGGGTTTATTCTAGCTTAATTTCTAGAAATTAGTTAAAGAGAGAGAACAAGAGACTGCTTAGACTATGCTTTTATGTCACTGAATAATCATTTTTAATGAGTTTTAAGCAATTTAGGATTACAGGTACTTTTTGGTGATTTCACTATACTCTTCCTATCTTATTTCATTCTTATGAAACAGGAATATTTGTTGGTGATTCAAATTTCATTAGACTGCATCTAGATTCAAGATTTGCCTGGTTTCTTTATTTTTAATTTTTAGTTTAGAGGATTATCTGGAGGAAAATATCCAGGAGTTGACTGAGAGGTTTAATTTTGCAAAGGCATTGATGTTCTCGACTCTTGTTTAGGATCTGGAACCCACTCATGAATCAGCTCCACACCACAAAAGAACATAAGTAGTCTGCCTCAAATCAAGATGTACAAATGCCTGAAGTAACACACACTTGGTAGCTTGTCTGGACTGGATCTAGTACAGAAAGCCCCATAAGATATTGCTCCACACCACTGTGAGACAACATAATGAAATTCAAAGCACCAGCTCCTCACAGACACTCAGTGTTGATTGATGTCATTCTGAATCAAGACTTTCAGCATCATGAATTAACACTGTGGCTCTCAAGTGGCTACTGGAAAACGTATACATGCTTAAATATGTGTGTTATTTACAGTGTTCCTCTGGACTTATATGTAGGCTACCAAGATACAGTCTTCAATATGTCACTTTTTTGCTTCTACATATATAGATGCTGACACACACTTCTCTTGCTGTTCTCAGCTCCAACTGATCTAAAATCAAGAAGCCACAGGTAATTTGGATGACATCCCAGGATCACTGGCAGGGAATGAGAACTCTACAGCTTTCTGTTCAGCCTTGAGGTTATTTGGTACCTTCTGCAAAACATGTTTTTGCCATCAACACCTGTTTGTTGTACATAAGGGTTAGCAAACACATTTTTTGCTTCTGTGCCTGTAAATGTCCTAGTTTATGAACCAAAATAACCTGTTGGAAGAGGCTGTGTCTCACCCTGCACAATTTAACTGAAAAAGGTATAGGCAGTACAGTAAAATGTCGAAGTACATTTTTATGTGCTAAAAGGATCCAGTGGCCTGCAGATTATCAGTGAGGAAATGACCATTCATGGTTTACCCTCCAAGAAATGGGAGTGTGCTGACACAGCCTTACCTGAGCCAGACCTGAAGGTCGGCTGAGCTGCCATTGCTCCCTCACACAGAGATTTCACAACCCAGAACTTGCTCTGGGCATTCAGCAAAAGCTCTGCTCCTCATCTTCCAGATATGGAGATAATGGGGTGCTACCACATAAAATCCCTGTCTCAATCACACAAATATATTCTAGCCCTTCACCATGGAAAATCCCTTTGTGCTTTGTATGCTATCTTAACAGTATAAAAACGTACCCTAACGAACAGGTCGGCGGCAAAACTGCTGTACTAAAGACTGCTTTGTAGTGGTAATTAGCAGCATTTACTGTACCATATACTTTCCCTCCAAAATTTTTCTGTAAGTTCTGATTTGCTCAGAGACTTTTGGTCTGGGATGCACTGGAATTGTCTAAATACTTCAACTGTGGGATTCAATGTTGTGGGGCTGACATTTAGTGAATCTTAGAGAGATCCACCACCAGGCCTGAATTTTCCCAAGGAAAAACATTTTACCTTTAAAGAGAACAGTTTTGTAGGTGTTTCATGTTCTCGGGAAAAGATTGATAGAGGTTTTGTAAGCATCTCTTGTTCTCAAAATAACAGGTGCTGCTTTTCACTTTAATTTGTTATTTTCTTGTGTGTGTTTTCAAAATATGCTCTATCTTATCCAATGGTGGTAGAGAGGCATTGTGTCATTTAACCAATCAAGGAGCTGTTAGCAAAGACCCTATAAAAGGGAATGGATTGTTGAAAATAAAGCCTTCTGATTTTCTGGAATTCGGAGTCTTTTCTCCTCATTCTGTACGCCACAGTGACACAAGGTTAAAGGGATAACCTTGTGAAACTGCATTATCTGAGTAGATAATCCTTGTCACTCCTCCTTGTTGCAGTGTGACTTCACTCATTTGCTTTGAAGGGTTAGGATCTTATTAGCAGAAAGGAAGGTTTCTGGTTTTCTGTCCCTCCCTCTGCCTGCTGGGTGTGCAAAGCCATACAGATCCCAGTGGCCAACAATGATGGCTGATGGCAGCCACCACAAGGAAATCTTGTGGTGGCCTGTGGGCTCTTCCGATGAAATATTGCTATTTATAACATAGACATCTACCATGGAATAGTCTCTTTTTAACCAATGTATAATGTATTCAGGGTGTGAATCATTTAATCCCAAACCAGACACCTGAAATAAGTGTCAGATGAACCATGCCCTTACCAGTATCTGGATCCCTCTGCTTGTCATGAGGAAAGCATGGAGTGAGTGGATCAGACACCAACATCTGCTCCAGACACATCTAAAAGCGGTCAAGATGCTTGATTCCTCCTGTGCATTTCCCAGGCCATGAGATCTGGGTCACCCTGAGTCACGCTCCACAACCTTGCTCTTTTGCAACAGACTGGGACTCTGTGGGAGCCTTTGGCTGCTGGACAGCCACCTCCTCTGTGCTTCAGGCTTCCTTCTCTGAGGGAGACAATTCCGACATCGAAAGCAGTAGCTCTTTGAGGAATGCCTAATTTTATCTCCTTCCCCCTCCACCCCTGCTTCCCACCATAGTAAGCTAAAATAATTAAACACTTGGGGTTTGTTTGCCTACATTGTTTATCCATCCTTGCTCTTGCTTCTATGTTTAACAGAGGAAATAACTCTCTATGATAATGTATCATTACATGCTGGTAACATCAGATAAGCTAAGCTGGACAAAAATGTTTTCCTTGGCAATTCTCCACTTTCTTTAATTTGGCCAGAGAGCCCACTTTACTTCTGGAATGGTGAAGACCCCTGTTACACTTGACTGTAACGCAAAGAGTTTCACGGTTTTTCTTGTTAAACTTCATGTAGGACTAGGAGAACAATCCTGCCATTCCTTTTTCTGAAGTATAATTGAGCTGATAAGCATCAAGCTACACACATCAAAACCCACAGTGAATGTCATTTGCATTAGTTTTCTGCCTTTACAGAAAAAAAAGCAATCTGCTTATCAGCCCCCATCTGAAGCTGCACAATGCTGTAGGGATGCATAGTAAAAGCTGAACACGGGGAAGGAAGAAGGCAGGCACTCATGCACTTGGAGGAGCCCTTTTGGAGTGGAGACAGCATTCCCAGGCGTGGCAGGAGGAGCTGGGTGAGCATCAGAGGAGCCCCTCCATTCACCCACAGGGAGTGGTGTGGGGACACTGCAGAGAGAGGGAGACAGGATCGGGGTTCAGGGATCACCACAAGGGAACAGCTTGTGCTGCAGCTCCTCTGTGGCTCCCACCAATGGGTTTCAAGCAACGGGGTCAATCTGGAGATATCCAGGCACAGAGAGAGAGAAGGACAGAGAGGGCTGTTGGAGGTTCTACGCCTCTGTCCCCCAGGTAAGTGTGTGCTGGTGCCTGGGGAGGTTCTGAGCCCAGATTTAATCACTCCTTGCATGGCCCCCAGGATGCAGCCACAGCTTTGAGTTGAGACACCTGAAACACTGCAGAGGGCAATCACCTTCACTGTGTGCAGAGTCTATACAGGTATGTGGGATGTAAGCACATGGGGCCACACATGAGCTCTGGTGTTACGGGTTAACACATGTGCAGGAGTCACACCAGTGCACCATCAAAGGGTTTTACCTTTTTATTTGTCACCCAACACAATGTTCTGGCCTCATGTGCCCTTTTCTACCTGAAGGTTGGAGCGTGGAACTGCCCATGGGAGACCCAGGACAGCAGCAGTGCAGCAGGTACAGCATCTTTCCTC
This sequence comes from Irena cyanogastra, assembly GCA_013397155.1. Taxonomy (NCBI): domain Eukaryota; kingdom Metazoa; phylum Chordata; class Aves; order Passeriformes; family Irenidae; genus Irena; species Irena cyanogastra. The sequence continues at coordinate 212,158 of VWZV01010921.1, read as the reverse complement.
TTCATGTCCCACCAAGTGCCTTGAAAAGCACTGGCTGGCCTTGCTGCAAGCCCCACCCCTGCACAGCCAGGGCAGCCCCTCTGCTCATGGTGCGTAACTCATTCAGCCCTCGCGCGATGAGCCTACTGCTTCAGGATACTGCATGTGAGATTTCGGGGGCTTCACCCCCAAAATGTGCATTTACTACACTTGCCCTAAGAGCTGGTGCCTGAGCAAATGATGGGTGTACTGAAGATTTCTAGTTTCAAGAGAGTGGAAAGTGCTGTGGAACACTGAGCTTCGTTTCCAGGCAGCAGATGCACCTGGCATATAGTAAGCCACACTGTTGGAATCTTCCTTGCAGCATATGTACAGAATGAAAGCCTTAAATACACTGGATTATTTGTTGGGGACTTTTCCCACCCTTTCCTCCCTCCCTTAAGCCAAACATTTGTGCAATAAAATATTTCTAGCACAATATATAAACAATGCACACAATAAAAATAAGAACTGATAAGCTCTAATAAGAAAACAGTTTAACTTAATTTTATAGCCAGACAATAACTTAAGTTTCTGTCCATTTTATTTTGCTTTTTTTTTCAATATTAAGGTGTTTTTCTTGCAATAGATTTGATTTAGGAGTGTCTTGCTTTACACCATTTTCTTAAAAGAATACTTGAATTTTTTTTCTTAGATATAACCAATGTGTAATTTCTGGGACTTAGAATTTGAACTTCTGGTCAGATAACTTAGAAGCAAACTGTAATTATGTGCCTTTTCCTGGTGCAGCTGGTGCCAAATCATAGATGAAAGCAAAGTGATTATAGACAAAGAGCAACAACTTGGTGACTGGGTTTCCTTTGAAGAGAGTCAATACAAGTAATTTCTGAGTAAATCTAGAGAAGAATCTGCAGCAGAGGCCCGTATCCAATTTTAGGATGGGTCTTGCATAAAATATACAGTCACTCTGTATTGAATATAATATAACGTATAAAAAATCATTACATTTCTGAAGGAGGCTAATGCAGGACACACCATATTCTCTCCTGAGTGTCTTCTCCACGCACAAAGTATCACAGGTCCCTCCTTCATCTCCTTTGCTTCACAGCATTGTCCATAAGAAGTGAGGATGCACTCCTCAAGGGCAAGGAGTCGGCACTACAGGCTGAAGAAAGCCCCAGTCTCTGTCCTGCAGTGGGGGTGGATTTATTTGCCCTTTATACCAGTCTGTAAAAGGGGTTGCTTTCCAGACCTGCTTTGTCCCATTTATTCCATTAAAGGCAAGGTGCTGCAGAGTTTTTATTATGCACTGGACTGCCCACACCAAAATGCAATGGTGCTGGACTGGGTCTTTTGGACCATTGTTTTTCTGGTTCCAGTCCTTAAGGTCCAAGAAGGGCTTTAATTATTGTGGTCTGAGTGTAATTCATTCAGGTTTTCTCAACCACTTATTCATCTCTTCCTGTGGTAGAGCTTGCAGACCCAGCTGGCATCAATGATAGCAAAACTAAATTTCTTTTTGAAGAATCAGCACTTCATTTTTAAATTACCGCTCTGATACAAGCTAAGATGAAGGAAAGATTTTCCCTCTTTCAACTTAAAAGGAAACAATAATTTTATCCTTTTATTTGAACACTATTCCATGGTTTTTCTCTCTTTGCCATAGAAATTTTGAAATCAAGTCAAACAACAAAAAGGAAAGATAGTATCATAAATCTTGGACATAAACTCCTGCCTTGGACTTTAAAAAAATTGAAGTCAATTCCAGCTCTTCCTGAGTTTTACCTTTGAACTTCCCTGAGACTTCTGCTTTCTAATTTGTAAACAGGAATAATAACTTCCTGTCTCAGAGGACTGTTGTAAGAAGCTTAACTGATTTGTGTTTGTAGGATGTTGGGACATGGCAACACATGCATGGATATGGAGATACATATATGTGCATGTTTGTATGCATCTATGGATGGGGGTACAGACTGGTTTTATTTTTGTGTGCCTCCTGGTTTTTGTTTTCACAATATCACTATCTTCCTAAAACACAAAAGATTTCTTGTAGAGAAGAGAACATTGGTATGTTTACCTCAAGATCAAATTGCACACGAATTAAACATATTTTCTTGACATATTTCTTGCCCATTTTAAGTACCAATGTTAGAAGGTTTTGGTATTTGATAAAATTAGCACAACACAGGCTCAAAATCAGCTCTCACTAGTGATGTATTGTGACATTACCATATCTTTCAAAGCAATCTGTAATAGAAAAAGGAAGTCATACTTCACCTAGATATCCCTCTCCCTCCCTAATTTTGCTGGTTAAAATAACATGTTTCTGAATGTCATGGTTGAACTCCAGCACCACGCAGCTGCTCAATCACTCACTCTTCCCCAGTGGCATGGGGAAGAGAACCAGAAGGGTAAAAGTGAGAAATTGCTAAGTTGAGACAAAGACAGTTTGACAGGGAAAGCAAAAGCCACACATGCCAACAAAGCAGAACAAGGAATTCATCCACCATTTCCCATGAGCAGGCAGGTATCCAGTCAACCCAGGAAAGTCGAGCAGCATCACGTGTAATGGTGACTTGAGAAGAGAAACACCATTAGTCCAAACATTTCCCCCTTCCTTTTTCTGCCCCAGCTTTATGTACTGGTCATGATGCCATATAGTGTGGGATATTCCCTCTGCTCACTTGGGGTCAGCTGTCCCAGCTGTGTCCCCTCCCAACTCCCTGTGCACCCCCAGCCTCCTCACTGGGGTGAGAGGCACAAAAGGCCTTGGTGCTGTGCAAGCCCTGCTCAGCAATGGCTAAAACATCCTGAGTTATCAGCACTGTTTTAGCCATAGCCCCATACTGGCAACTATAAAGAAAATTTACTCTACCCCAGCCAAAACAGCACACCGAACTATGATTTTTTGAATTTAAACCAAAGCTGATATTTTCTTTCTGTTGCTTACAACACTTTGAAAGAACGTTAAGCGGGCCCTATGATTGCCTTCCCTGCCAAAGCCCACATCAATGTCACCTTTTGTTCCCAGGACTTCAGAGGATGGCTCACTCCTCCTTTTTGTTTGCTGCTTTGGGTTTTTGCAGGCATTCTCCTTTCCTCCAGCTTTTGAAGATGGAAACTGCATGGCAGTCAGTACAGGTTGCCCAACAACATATGTTGAAACTCCTTCCCTCAATGATGACAGTCTTACAGTGGGATAACCCTCTGCTTTGGCCTGATCCACACTTCCCTTTTGCTTTGTCTCCCACAGAGATGTCAACAGGCCTCATTCAAGTCTCACTCCCTCTCAAACTGGACAGCTAGAATTTCCCTTCCAGAAAAGAAAGCAGAACACCTGTTTTAGAATTAAATTCAGACCCTTGCTATTATTATTATTATTATTATTACCAATAGGTAAATGTACACTTTCCCATTTGGATGGAGAAATCAGCACATCAGATATTGTATTTTCCATTCAAATATGAAATATAAATGTTGATGTTTTAATACATATCCTTGCATACACTTTCCAGAAAATGAATTTTTGTTTTCTTGTTTATGTCTACTTCTTGTTCTGCTCTGTTAAAATCTCCTCCTCTATTACCTTTTCCCCATCCTTTCCACACATCAGAGGTTACACCACCAGCACTCCACTGACAAATCTTGTTGGAACAAGAAGTTGATCAATAAAAGATTACAGAAAGCTCTGTTCCCATTTTGCAACATGGACCTGCTAGAACTCTACTGCAAAGACTTGCGTCCTAAACAATCTAGAGATGCCATTAAATTACTCCTATTTCATTGCATTAAACCACAAATTATAAGCTAGGTTTCTATTCTGGTATTATTCAGCTCCTTCCAATGCAGTTTAACAGCTGGAAATGAGAAGGCAGCAGCTCCTTGTTACCAGGCAACTCTTCCCAACCAGCAGCAGCTTGCCCCAGGGATCAGAGAGCTGCTCTGCAGTGACAGCTCCTCTCCTTTCTTCCAAGCCTGGACTGATGCATGGAGGCTGCTTCAGAGCAGAGCTCCCTCTAAGAACTCAAAGCATTGGCAAGAACTACATCTTGTTAAAACTCTGGTTTTGGCTCTCACTGTCCCATTATATTGTATTGTACAGCTGGGAGTTTAGCCACTGACTTCCAATTGTAAGCCAATTGTTTTTACAATGCACAAGTAATTTTTTCAGTTATAGGGTTTATTGCTTTGAGTTAATGAGAACAATAAAGAAACATTATGGTCTTCTGCTGAGAAGACCTTTTCACAGGCAGCAATGGGTATCAGTACTCTCCCTCCTGCCTTGGAGAGACAGCTCCAACTCAAGTAATATCTCAGCAACTCCACTTGCCATCTTGGTGTTTATTTCTGGTGAGGTTTTGTAGGGTAGAACACGTTGTATGGGCTTATACTTGTTCTTTCTATTTTGCTGCAATATTCTTCTCTTCCTCATGCCACCCTTGAATTTATTTACATTTATTCTAGGCTTTATTCAAGCAACTAAAAATCCCCTAGGACACAAGCACATGTGGAATGCATAGGAATAGAAGCCATGATGATCTCATAGTATATTGATATAGCAATGGCCTAACAAATCACAAATCCTGTCCACCAGCAATGTTTGTGAAATCCCTTACATCACTCAGAAGTTCATTCCTACTCAGAGTCTGGTTTGGGATTCAGGCTTGTTGAACTCTTGTCCTCAGTTTAAGTCAGAACTGGGCTCTATCTGCTGACGCTGCATTTTCTCTCAACTTTTTCCTGACAATTGTGCAGATCGCGATAATTTCTTCATCATCAGGGTGCCCCTTGTTTTAACCCAGCACACTTCCACAGGGACAAGGACATCAGAGAAAACAGAAGAAGAAACATAAGTGTACATGTTGGTGCAACGCTTTAAAGCAAGATTCAGTTGTCTCAGCTGTGGAGCATCCAGCAGGAATGATGGCCCTGAAGAGAAATTGGTCCCTTGCAAAGGTTATTCCCCTGGTCATTCAGTTCAGCATATGGACATGGGCACGACTAGCACCTGTAGGAAAAAAAGCTTTTCTCCTTCTCCCTCCATCATAATGTATCACTGTCAGAAAATAGGGTTTGGATCCCTTATTGAAGAGAGAAGTTAATTAGAGAGTCTTATGAAATTTCTTCTTGAGTAAATGACATGTAAAAGATGAACCTTTCTTCTGCATTTATTTCCATGCATTCAGCTCCACTTTTTACCCAAGTCTTTGATTCTCCCTCTAATCTACATTTACTTATTCTTTTAATCCATTTCATCATCACTAGAATTAAGCATATTTTGAAAGGTAACTCTTTTCTTTGAGTTAATATATGCTAATCACTCAAAAGAATTGTGCCGTATAAGGGCACCTTTTATGTGATTGTTTTTATTAGAAAATGCTTAACTTGAACACACCAGAGAAGAGGAATTTTATGCTATTGACATTATTAAAGACCTCAGGATTAAATTTCACATTCTCACACAAAAATATTGGCCTGATCTAAACAAAGGCACATGTTTGTGTGGCTTCATGAAGGACTTCTATTTGGAAGAGAAGAAAGTAGTTTTTCATATTTATCCCTGAATCTGAAATTAGCCTGATTCTAAGCATGGCTTCTAATAGCTTTTAGTTGCAGTTTCTCATCCTTCTGACATTCTTTTTCATCACCACTTTCATTCTACATCAATGTGTGTCTTTGAATAAGGTTTCACATATGCATTAGTAAAGTATTTCAGTGGAGCTGCATGACTATCCAGCATTACGCTGAGTGCCTGGAAATGCTCTTAGAAGGCTCGCATCCTATTTTTGTTACCTTCCAACTTTCACTTCTCATCATCACAAATACTTGACAGTTTTAAATTATTTTGACACACTTAACAGCCAGGCATTAAATGAAGCTGACGTGTTCAAAACTGATTTTAAAAAGGAAAGTGCAGGCTGTGCAAAAAGCTCCAGTTCATCTGCGGCAGCAGCACATTAGGAGAAGGTCCAGATGGATCTACCAAGTGGATCTACCAAATGGGTTTCCCAAGCAGCAGGGATTGCATTGGTACCATGGAAGGTTCCTGTCTTGCAATCTGGGTTCAATTCCTGCTGATGATGAAAAGAAATCTTAAATTTTTAGTGTGGGAACCCATACTTTGTCTAATTAACTGAGGTCCACCCGGGCAAGCTACACACACTGCTAAAGGACCTTTCTCATCTTTGGGCAAAACACAATTAAAAATCCTCAGGTCTTCAAAATGACACTGTTTCAGTAAGGAATTTTTGTGTAATTTTTCAATACAAACAAGATGTGTGTGTGTGTGTTAAGACAGCAGGATAATTGGGATTCTACCTTTTTGATATGAATTACCTGTCAGGCGCATTCTAGAGTTATTTGTGGTCTGTCTCCCCACAGTAGTTTCAGTTTGGGAGCTCCCTTCTTTGCCTTGTCACATGTGGTGAAAATCAAGACAGCCTTCAATCTCCACAAAATTCTTTTGCCAAATGGCAAAAGAGACATTTAGTGATCGTACAACAGGTGCTTAATCATCAAGCAAGAAATCTATTAGAACTGAATTTAATATCCTCAACTGGATAACAGACATGTGAAGGCAGGAGTGAGATAAAATGAACTGGGCTTCCTCCACAATACAGTTAACTCCACAATCTAATGCTTGTATCTCAGAGATACAGAGGTTGTTTTAAAAATGGAGGAAAGCAAAGCTATTTTTTTTTAAAAGGGAGTAAGAAGTAAAAAGCAGAGTCAGTTGTGGAAAATCTTCTTCTCCACAATGTCTTGTCATGATAAAAACAACAGCCCCATTGGGCTCTCCACCTCCAGGTGCTTAGTGGTGACTCAGATTGCACTGAAAACAGACACTCTGGTCCTGCATCCCACCTCAACTCGACAATGTCCTGCAGAGGTATGCAATAAACCAGGAGCCACGGTGTCCTGTAGGCTGTGGCAGGAGGTCTGTGCTGTTGGTCAGTGCCATTTAGTCTGAGAGTTCACCCATGGATGGCAGTGGCACATTCTGCCCAGGAGTTTGCTCGTTGTCTTGCTTGCTGCAGAGGGAGTGCCACTGTCCAGGTAAGCAATTTGAGTTTGCTAGTGCCTAAAGCCATTTTCAGCCATCAGTTTAGCCTGTAATGAAAGGAAATCTCATTTACCTGGAACCAAGACAGGCACAGAGAGAACAAGATGACAGTTCAGAACTTCCTTGTCCTTGAAACTTCCAGTGTATTTCCTGGCATCAGTCTGTGAATTATAGTTGACAACTAAGCAGCAAGTTCCAGATCTAATGGGCTGAGTATATTTGGCATATGGCCAGCCTGTACTGCATTCTGGTCAAGGATCATGGAAGCAGCTCTCTTACCCTCAGAGGGGTTTTCTGATTAAGTATGCTGCCTTCCACAGTCATTTAATTTCTTAAATATTCTGACGTAATCTCATATCCTTCTACTCATAAAATACAAGGAAAAAATAGGAATAACACCTTAGGAACTCTTTCAAAGGAAAAATAACAGGAAATGAATGAGATGAGCATGTGAAAGAGTCACTTGCTCTAAAATCTGAGATGCTTTGGCAGTGTGGGACAATTCATAGGACATGTCTAACCAATTTTTCCTTGAGGTCAGAAAAGTACACAGAAGAGATGGGCCTTCAGAAGTCAAGAATCATGCACTTCCTGGCAAGAGGACTGATAGAAGGAAGGAAGGGCAGGCTTGGGAATCCCTTCTTCTTATTCAGTGAATAAGAATTCTATATATGAATTCTATATTCAATGAATATATAGAATCATAGAATTGTTTAGGTTGGGAAAAAACTCTAAGATCATCAAATCCAACTGGTAACCCAGCACTCCCAGGTCCCCCACTGAACCGTGTCCCCAAGTGCCACACCCACACATTTTTTGAACACTTCCAGGGGTGATGATTCTGCTATTTCCCTGGGCAGCCTGTGCTGTTCATGCCTGACTGTTCTTACAGTGAAGAAATTTTTCCCAATATCCAATCTAATTTTCCCCTGGCACAACTTGAGGCCATTTCTTCTTGTCCTGTGTCTTGTTAGCTGGGAGAAGAGACTGACCTCCACCTCACTATGATCTCCTTTCAGGTAGTTGTGGCTGTAGGAGCCCCCTGAGCCTCCTTTACTCCAGGTTAAACAACCCCAGCCCCCTCAGCTGCTCCTTGTAAGACTTGTGCTCCAGACCCTTCACCACTTCATTGCTCTGCTTCTTCAAGTCCAAAGCTGTGGGGCCTACATACTCTTTCCAGGACATTTCAGCTTCATTCTGCAGTTTGGTGACTACAAATGTAATTAGTGGCAGGAACCTAAATGAACTTTGCTCAGTTAAACCTTCTTCTGCTACACCTCTGCAGCCTGTCTACACAGTACACACTGGTTTCTTTTGGGATTAATTAAGGAAGAGAAACCAAAGGACATTCGTTGGGATTTGGAGTAAGTGTCTCAAGGTCTGCGAACTGATGAATCGCTTTTAGATTTTTGATCCTTAACGAACACCTTCTAGCTGTGTTTTTAGTCACTTCTCTCAAATCTTGTTCAATTTGGCACGTATTTCTGATAACTGTCTAAAAACCAACGGAAACCAATCCTACAGGTTCAGATTTATATTTGGAAATATCTGTGTGTAGATTACTCTAAAATCAAAAGAGTCTAAAATGGGACATGCTGAGAGTACAAGCAGTTCATGTAACATTGTTTTAATATTTTCAGCATTATTTTACTATCCTATTTTTCATGTTCCCTAACACATTACTGGGACAGCTGAGACCAGTAACATAAAAAACCCCTTGAATTCTGAAGAAAGTTAAACTGTTACTTTATTCAACTCATTGCTTAAATCTGCCTTAAATGCTACCATGCCAGAAGAATGGAAGGTGGAAAATACAACTATTGAAGAGACTTCTGAGCTCACCAAAATCAGTGTTTGATGTCTGTGCCAAGTAGCTTACTGGAAAACATAATAAAGAATAGAACTGGTGAACTGAATGATACGTTGGAGAAGAATCAGCATTGCATACCAAGAAGGATGTCTTGTTTTGCAAATCCATTTGAGATTCAAGGAGTGATATTTATTTAGATAAGGATGGCTCTGATAATATTAGATACTTGGATTTTAAAAAGTTTTTGAGCTGGTCTTTTACCATATGCTCTCAAAGTGTGATCATATGGGATAAACAGACAAGGATAAAAAAAATCTTAAAGAAAGAAAGCTCATCATTAGATTACACAATATAATGCAGTTTCCAGAACCCACAAAAATCTCGGCTGTTCAACATCTTCAGAAATTTTATGGAGAAGCTTAATGCCATGAGGTCAGTTGGCAGATACTACAAAATTCATCTGAACAGACAAATCTTAAACTGGTAATCAAGAATATCAGAAGACTTTCAGCAAAAAACTTTTTTCTTGGCTTAGTGCGAATAATTGACTTGCTGAGAGGTCACATCAGTGACAAAAGCGTACAAAGATTGTACATCTGGGGATAAGGTGGAAGCATAGAGGGAGGGCAGAGTGGGACAACCTGTTTTAGGAGCAAGCAGCTGTTCAGTTGGCTTGACTGTAGCACTTGATAACACTCTTCACGTGACAGGGTAATAAATGACAAGTGAAATTTAATACACAGACACACAAAGTGACACACTCATGAAAGACAACCCTCACCTTCTGTATTCACTGCTAAATCAGCACTCAGGAAAGTGTTTTCCACTTGGAAAAGAGCTCTCAGACCTCTTGTTCATGGCTCTTTGGAGAGAACAGGTCAAGGAGTGACCCATGCAATGTTTGAAAATAGTAAGGAAAAATAGAAGTAAGAAAGAAGCAGGACACTGTTGCTATAAAATCATATCTTGAATATTGCATGTAGTTTTGTCCACATTGCCTGAAAAGAAGTATAAATAGAAAAGATACAAGGCAGGATGAAAAGGCAGGGAATGGCTTCTGTTTGAGGGGCTCAGGCTGCAATCCCAGAGCAGATTATGGATTTACTGCTGTAAACCCACCCAACACTTCTTCATGCTGTCACTGAGCTGGTTCAGCACAGTAACCTGGTAAGACACACACACACACACACAGACTGAAAAAAAGGAAGAAATTCCTGCCAGGTGACTGAACTGAAATGGCACAGCCACATCTGTGGATGTGGGCAGGGGGATACATGACAGAGGGAGGAAAGTGGCAGCCAGTCCTAGGAAACCTCTGCCTTCAGCTGTAGCTTCATAAACCATTGTGGCCAGCTTTCCTGACGAAATTAGGCCCAAGCTCCTTTGCCTGCAGCTACTCACTGTCACTCCTGAAAGCCTCTCCCTTTTGGTGTTTGTGCAGCTGTTCAGCAACTCAGTGGGGGAACTGATCTGAAACAAAATTAATCACACATTTTTGTTGGATTTTTCTGATAGAGTTTGCAGCATGCTAGCACGAGAAACAGATGTGGCTGAAGGACAGGAAAAAGCAACAGGGACTGGAAGGACTGCTCCTTTGAGCAATGCTAGCTCAAAGGGGTTTGGAAACAAGTAAAAGACCAAAGCTCCATTACTTCAGGAAAAAGGATGGTTCTGAAATCATATGAGAGAGGTCTATAAACTGGTATGGTGAAAACAAATAGGGCATGATCATTCATTATTTCTTAGATGACAAAAATTCAAGTACCCTGTAAAATTATTAAGCACTGGATTTAAAACTAGTGAGAAAAAGTTCCTGTCTGGTCTTTGTGCAAATTTGAGACCTTCCCACCACTCCTGGAGGCCAGGTGTACCAACAGATCCAAAAGTTATTTGACAAATTCATAGAGAAGTGGTAGACTTTGGCTGTTAGGGTTGCAGTAGATACATTTTTCACCTGAGAGCTTTTCCTCTCCACTTCGGGAGCTGAAAACAGAAAGAAAAGGCCACTCAGTTGTGGTTTATATGTTTTTATACCTCTTACTATTGTCCATTGTCAGACAGAAGATACCAGCCTAGGGACAGTTGCTTTGAATGATGCTGGCTCTTCTGGTTTCACCTACTTTACTTCAACTATATGTGATATGAATACATTGTTTACATTTGTTATATTATATTTGCAGTAATTATTGTGGAGATGTAAAGTCTGTATTAGATATACCTAAATAACAAAGTAAAACTAGACAAGTTCTTTTTCTGAAACAAATTATGCCACTGAAGTTTTCTTGAAGAATGTATAGACATGGTGTTACTGGAGCTATCTGTCACACCCTTCAACAGAGCAGTACAGATAAAAGGGGTGGCTTCAAAGCAGTGGCAGTAGACAGCCTAAGAGCATCTCCGAGCTCTGACCCCACAGCTCTAGGTTACAGCTAACAGGGTTTCCCA
>VWZV01010921.1:86430-200825 GCA_013397155.1 Irena cyanogastra | reverse complement strand
CCCGCTCCCGCTCCCGCTCCCGCTCCCGCTCCCGCTCCCGCTCCCGCTCCCGCTCTCGCTCCGCGCCGCTCCCGCCGCGCCGCTCCCGCCGCGCCGCCAGCGCCCGCCCCGGCCGCCGCCGCATCGTGATGCCGCATCCCGCGGCGCCCCTCGGGGCCGCCCTGCTGCTCGTCCTGCTGGCGGCGGACTCCNCACACACACACACACACAGACTGAAAAAAAGGAAGAAATTCCTGCCAGGTGACTGAACTGAAATGGCACAGCCACATCTGTGGATGTGGGCAGGGGGATACATGACAGAGGGAGGAAAGTGGCAGCCAGTCCTAGGAAACCTCTGCCTTCAGCTGTAGCTTCATAAACCATTGTGGCCAGCTTTCCTGACGAAATTAGGCCCAAGCTCCTTTGCCTGCAGCTACTCACTGTCACTCCTGAAAGCCTCTCCCTTTTGGTGTTTGTGCAGCTGTTCAGCAACTCAGTGGGGGAACTGATCTGAAACAAAATTAATCACACATTTTTGTTGGATTTTTCTGATAGAGTTTGCAGCATGCTAGCACGAGAAACAGATGTGGCTGAAGGACAGGAAAAAGCAACAGGGACTGGAAGGACTGCTCCTTTGAGCAATGCTAGCTCAAAGGGGTTTGGAAACAAGTAAAAGACCAAAGCTCCATTACTTCAGGAAAAAGGATGGTTCTGAAATCATATGAGAGAGGTCTATAAACTGGTATGGTGAAAACAAATAGGGCATGATCATTCATTATTTCTTAGATGACAAAAATTCAAGTACCCCGTAAAATTATTAAGCACTGGATTTAAAACTAGTGAGAAAAAGTTCCTGTCTGGTCTTTGTGCAAATTTGAGACCTTCCCACCACTCCTGGAGGCCAGGTGTACCAACAGATCCAAAAGTTATTTGACAAATTCATAGAGAAGTGGTAGACTTTGGCTGTTAGGGTTGCAGTAGATACATTTTTCACCTGAGAGCTTTTCCTCTCCACTTCGGGAGCTGAAAACAGAAAGAAAAGGCCACTCAGTTGTGGTTTATATGTTTTTATACCTCTTACTATTGTCCATTGTCAGACAGAAGATACCAGCCTAGGGACAGTTGCTTTGAATGATGCTGGCTCTTCTGGTTTCACCTACTTTACTTCAACTATATGTGATATGAATACATTGTTTACATTTGTTATATTATATTTGCAGTAATTATTGTGGAGATGTAAAGTCTGTATTAGATATACCTAAATAACAAAGTAAAACTAGACAAGTTCTTTTTCTGAAACAAATTATGCCACTGAAGTTTTCTTGAAGAATGTATAGACATGGTGTTACTGGAGCTATCTGTCACACCCTTCAACAGAGCAGTACAGATAAAAGGGGTGGCTTCAAAGCAGTGGCAGTAGACAGCCTAAGAGCATCTCCGAGCTCTGACCCCACAGCTCTAGGTTACAGCTAACAGGGTTTCCCAGAGTGGAGGTGTCCTCTGGAATTACGGATGGACAAGGGACAGTAAAGCATGCAACACATTGGCAACAAACGGCATTCATCTCTTTCCTGGGGAGTTCATCCTAAAATACTGGAACAAACTGAAAATGCATTTCTGGCGAAAACCTGTGTTGGTGTGTGGGGAGAACCCAAGCTTCTAATTTATGGCAGGACTGGGTTGGGTTCGGTGCCAGCTTCTCCCTTCCTAGTGATGAGCCCCGGAGCTATTAAAGAGATGCGCCTGGAGGCGAGGGCGCAGTCTCCCCGCCNCTGCGGTGAGGGCGGCGGCGGGGTCAGGGGGATGCGGGTGAGGGGCCGCGCTGAGGCCGCGGCGACCCACGGGCGGCGCCCCGAGCAGAGAGAGCCCTCGGTGCCTCCCGGAGGGGCGGTCTGGTGTGCGGGGTGGGGGTCGCGGGATCTGGGGCGATCAGGCGGGCTCAGCTGTTCACCGGTGCCTGTCCTTCCTCCTGCTCCTCTCCTCCTCCTCCTCGTCCTGCTCCTGGCCTCCCCCGCGCCGTCCCGGCGCTCGGCTGCCCAGCCGTGCTGCTGCGCGCCCCGGAAGCTGCCCAGTTCCTGCGGCAGCGGCAGCGGCGAGCCTACCAGATCTTCGAGGAGACCAAGCAAGGGCACCTGGAGAGGGAGTGCGTGGAGGAGCGCTGCAGCAAGGAGGAAGCCCGGGAGGTGTTTGAGAATGACCCAGAGACGGTAAGGACGCAGAGCCGCCGCGGAGATTGCGGGTATTGTCCAACTTTGCGCTCCCTCTATCTGCGGCTGGATGCCAGCTACCGGCACAGCTGGGAAAGGCATCTGGAGGAGGAGGAGAACCCAGGGCCATTAGGTGAATGACTGGAAGACACGCTAGTGCTCAGCCTGCACAAGGGCAGTGTCAGGGCTGTCGGGTCAGGAGCGCCTCGGTGAGCGTGGTCTGAGTGAGCAGCCCAGCCTGGCGAGACTGCCACCGGAGGGTAGAAGGGTCCTGTTCACCCATGTCCAAATCCATGAAGCAAGACCAGTGCAACATCATGATACAGCTTCTCTGTCTGGATACCTTACCATCCCTGCTCTTCCCTCCAGCTTCCCATCCCAGCTGTATTTAAAATCCACTTAGTGTTGCAGCATGTGTCACAACTGGGGCTTCTGAGAAGAGTGTCCTAACCACTCTTAAATCCATGGGGGCCAATTCAGCTTGGTCAGCATCATAGAATCAGTAGGTTCAGGACCTGTCACTACAAAAGCAGGAGGGCACATATATGTGAATGTGGTGCTGCTGCACATCTAACACTGTGGATTCACACAGTTACAGACTGCACACCATACGTGCAGCTGTCTTTTCCAGTCCTATCAAAGTTGACTTTCACTTCAGTCTTCTCACCTCGAGCAGCTTTACTAAGCTTGGCTTATTCCTCCAGTCACTTTGCACCTTCTCTCAAAACTGTTTTGGATAGGCTGTTCTCATTGCAAGGACTGTCTGACATTGATTTAGGAGTGGGAAGTGTATTTTCTTGGTGTTCAAACTGAAGCTCAGTTCTGCACAGCATGTTCCTGTTAATGGTATGATGCTCTAGGGAGAAGATAGGACAGAGAAGGAGAGAGAGAGAGAGAGCACGTGTGTGTGTACACAGAGACACAAACCACAGGCAAGGGAGGGACTCAGCAGAGAAAATGTTTTATGTGTCAGTAAGGCAAGTCTTGACACGTGTGCTTCATTAGCAGCCTCAGCCCTGGATAGACAGTGCAGTAGCTTGCTGTCACAAGGCAGTAGTAAGTACAGCAAAAGCAAAGTGATATGTTTTTGGCAGTCTTTGTTTTCGAGATTAATATGGAACACTTGCCCAGGCAGTGTTTAACGTTACACCTTTTGTGTATATGTGTAGTCACATCTGCATGTAACAGTGTTTGCTTCTATTCTGCAGAAACTGAGCTACTTCAGAATGTGGATAACTAGTGAGGTGAGAGTGGCTGGCACAACTACCGTATTTTGTAACTTTAAACTCAGTATAAATATTTGCCACATAGCAGTGAGTACAGGGAAAACTATGATGAGTGTGATTTTGTAGCCTTCTGGAACAAAGGTGATCTAAGGTCACTACTTTTACTAACTGGCTGCTGGCCAAGAAAGTAGCCAAAGGCGATGCATTGGTACATCAGTTTAAGGGTAGGATAACGTACAAATATGTCAGGAGTTTTTTGCAGTATTTGGTACTGATTTTGTAAATAGTAAAGAATACACAGTTCTCCTACTGAAATGACAATAGTAGAATCATTTTGGTTTGAAATCTTTTCACATATAATATAAATTCTTTAAGATACCATCATACTTTCAGTGTGTTTATCAGGACAATGATAGCTTTCTGTCATTGCAAGTGATTTTGATTTTTTGGTGCATTTCCTTTGCTATTGCTGCTAGGTTTCGCTCTGTTCTGAAAACCTGAAGAAAGGCTACATGGGCTCTTAGTGTCTGTGCCCCTTAACATGTCCTTCTAAATCAGGACACTTAGATCTGCAGTGACATAAGATCCTGCCTTTTCTGAGACACAAACCACCCAAGAGCTGTGAAGTTGCTTGTTAAGTGCAATATGTCCTACTCCTTGCACTACTTTGCTTCAATTTGATTGAGAAGCAAATGTGCTGTAATATATCAGGAGGATTTATGGCCCTTCCTGTCCTTTTTGCAATCAGTATGTGATGTGAAAGCAGCAGCTGCTGTTCAGTAGCAGCTTTCTAATGCATGGTGGCAGAGGTTATGTATGTGGGCTGTTGCTACTCTGCACTGGAAGTTTCACTGTTACATAATGCATAGGTGACTACTCTTCCAGCAGTAACTGTGGATTTCATGAACAGAGTGTTAATTCACAATGGAAGTGTATTTTAAACAGTAGGGAGTTGTTTCACTGACAGTGTGTTGTACATCCAGTCCTAGTGACTGACAGAAGAAGGAAGCTAGATGGGACAGACCTGCCTTAGGAAAGCCAAAAACTGTTGTAAACAACACCAAGCTTTTTGAAGAATTACAGTAACTTCAGTCATGCTTCAGCATATTGCCAGGCTGCAGCTGATCCATGCTGCTAAGTGGGCTTTTATTGGCCAGGGAGATGAAGAGATTGCTGTTGACAGAAGACAATTCCTTGTAGTTTAGGAAGGCTGAAATTTCTGCATGTGCCTGCTGAACCTGGTGACATGGATTAACTATTTAGGTTGTAGCAGAAAGAAGCAGCTACAGTACTTTTTGTCCTGTGCTGAGCTCTGTGAGGCTATGCAGGCAAGCCATGATGAACGCAGCAGTGCAATCTGT
The DNA here is from genome assembly GCA_013397155.1 of Irena cyanogastra. Classification (NCBI taxonomy): domain Eukaryota; kingdom Metazoa; phylum Chordata; class Aves; order Passeriformes; family Irenidae; genus Irena; species Irena cyanogastra. The sequence goes on along the minus strand of VWZV01010921.1, from coordinate 196,052 downwards.
CCTGTTGCATCTCCCAGATTTTATGCTTTAAGGCACAGAGGAGCATCTGTGTAGGCATTTGGCTGTTTACTGTCCCACAGGAGCAATGGTCTTGCAGCTTTGACAACTGAAAGTTAGTTTCAGATTAGTTGATCAATGTTGATGCCTCTCAGTTCAACCTCAAGATAGGCTTGTGATGTCACACCAAAAGTGGTGTCCCTCTTCCCTTTTCCACTCCATTAGATGCTAATGCAATGTATGAGTCTTCCTTACCAACCTTGCCATTCTTGACTATCCTGTGGTTGCGTGAAGAGAATTTCAAGGCCTAATTTTAAGACCTATGACCTAAAGATGTGATAAGAAATTGCATTAACTGATTCAATAAAACAGTTCCAGAAGTTGAGTTAAGATGAAGCAAGGCTGTAACGTAGCTCACGTGATGCTTCCCAGGTAAAAGCATATCTTTATGCAGCCAATTGTAACATCTAGCCAAGAATTTTACAGAAAGATACCTATTTCCTGGACAGACCAGTAAGTGAAATGACGTGTCACATCCCTATTCCAGAGCACTCTTTTTCTGGGCCTTCCGTTGTTTCAGTGACCAGCTTTCCAAAACAACATCTGCAGGCAGTCGGCAGAAGATGCACATTCTCTGGAACCTGAATGTGGATTTTGCCACATGTGCAATTGCTTACATCAACTGCTAAGAATAGTGTATCAGGCGGGGCCCAAGAGCCATTCATGTGCAGGGCAGTGCAGCTTTTGTCTTCTATGTTACGGAAAATATAAATATCAGCTCGCTCAGACTAGAGGAAGGAAGATCAATTGAAACATTTTTAGATTGGTTTTGTTTTTTAAGAGGCAGAACAAAACTCAGTCTGTGCCACTTGTATGACTATACATGGTAAAAGCAAGTAGCCTGGATTAATGAGTCTTGCAGCCTACCTTTTTCATGAAGCTGATTATAACATTACTGCAGAATTCTGGGATGGTTCCTGTTTTGTAATTTCATTTATGCTAGAGATGCCAAACAGAAGAATTAAAAGATAATATAGTGGTAAAAAAAAGAAGGATGGAAAACATCTTGATGGGAGGTATGCAGACTGTTTCTGAATGTAATCTATTCAAAATATATGCTAGGTGTGATAGATGGGATGAAATTGCAAAATATCTTGGATACAGAGATAAGAATGTTCTCTTATTTAAGATGTTGACAAGGCATTATAAAAGCAGCACTGCAGAAATATTTGACCTTGGTATGCAGTCAAGGTATTACAGCTTGTTAAGTGACTGATAAACTACTCTGGAATTTGGTTGACCCGTTCTAAAAATCTGGTCATCCAAGCATGTAAAACAAAGGGCAGAAGGGAGTGTAGATCCTGATCTTCTTAGAAACATTATATCTCACTGAAGAAAAAGATGTCCTTGTGCAAGGGGTTTCTCTGTTTTGAAAGGCTCAGCATAGGGAAGATGTTTGAATGCAGCCTCTTATCCTTTGGTACCGTAGTACAGCGTCTGTCTCTGCACATCTTGCTTGCTGTTGTTACTGCTGAAGAAGTACTGCTGTTCCTGCAGCTCACCATAGAAATTACCATGCTGAATGCGTTGAAAAATGTTAGGCACACCAGAAACGCTGGTGTAGGTCAGCCTGGCCACCTGTGTTTACTGTTTATGGATTTGGCCCTCAGCAGAGCACTGTGGAAAGCCAGCTGGTTTCCATGTGCGTGCAGAATGGACATCTGATTCACAGGCAGACACGTGAAAATTCTGGATTTTGAGGAACTTGCATCCAAAATGTTTTTTAAAACTATGGCTTGTCAGATACACAAAACACTGGCAGAGAATCACAGCATAACTTGGAACTGAAGAGGAATCTACTCCACTGTACCACTCATGGCAAGGGCAGCAGTGACACCAGACCAAGTTTTTGGGGGCTTTTAGCAATCTTGTCTTGAAAATTACTGATCCTAACAAAACATCCAGCCATGTCAGCATTCTTTCTGCTAGGCTGGGTTTATTGAGAAGATGAAAAGCAGATTAAGCAATGTATAGGGTGTGATAAGGGTCAGTTTGGTTGGTTTTCAGCGTGTTGATGGCTCACTGGTTTTATTTTTATGTGTTCCATAACATGACATGGTCTTGATAACACAGATGAGCTTCATCCATGGACTAGGGTCATCCAAACTTCATTCTGGTCTTTTAGGAAGCATGCTTGTCAGGCAATGTTTAGATGTTATTTCTAAGAATAACAAAGTAGATACACACTTGTAAATATTAATCAGTAAAGTATGAAGGCATGTAGAGGGAGGAGAGGAGTTACTGGGAGAGTAAAGCAGTGTAAAATTTCTTTAAGTAATTTAGTGAATGTTGTGCAGTCTAGACATGAAAAATTCTGATATCATCTTTAGATACAGATGTCATCATCCCTATATAGAATATTCCTTTAATAACCAGGCAAGAATCTGGTTTTCTTTGCTGTGACAGTTCTTCTCAATATACTGATTTGTTTTGACATTTTGGCAGGGCATGGAGAAAGGGCTAGATTTATAGCTGTGTAAATTTCTTTGTCTCTTCTTGTTGATCCAGAGAGAGAGAAAGTTGTTGGAAAACTCTGCTGATGTTTTAACCTGCTTGGACTCAGTACATGGAAGAATGGATTCCCAGGCACAGTGATACCTGCTTAATAACTTTTGAGGAAAAAAATATGGGATATTTAGACTTTTGTTCAGGAATGGGTTGAAGGAGAGAAAAAGGGAGTAAAAATCTGAGTGCCTAGGTATATGTCACAGTGGCATGCCAGCCTGCTGGGATGAGATCTGTGTGTCCACCAGGTGCTCTCCCTTGCCTTTCTTTCCTTCTCCCTGTAGTTTGGTATAAAAGACATGGGAGCTTTGTACCAAAATCTGGTGGGTCTGACTGATCTGCAAGGCAGAAGGATTGGGACTGTAGACCAGGATGCACCCATCTGCTTTGCAGTACAGACACAGCATTTGTTGGCAGTGGTGGTGTTCAGTATCAGGAGGGTGACAAAAATACTCCTGCCTGCCTTAGGAGGCAGGTTATGCATTTATCAGCTAAATGCTGCTTTATCAAAAGTTTTTGAGAAGTTTGAGTGAAGTATGCCATTGGTGGAAGCAGACACAACTCCATCAACTCTGCTGGACTCATACCTACCTGATCTGTATCAGTTTCCACTCTTGGGAGAGCAGCCCAGAAATTCAGAATAGACCTGGAAATACTGACACACCACATCACAGAAGGAGTATATGGTAAATGTCCTGTGCAGCAAGAGGGAAGGAGCAAGAGAAGACAAAAGGGACTAATATTATACCGAGGGGCTGAGGGTGGAAAAAGGTGCTAAGAATGACAAATTGAAGGTGTGGGGGGTTATACTGGTTTCAAGATGGATGATAATGGAAAAAGTAGGTGAAGTTAGGGTAAGTCCGTTTTTTAGAGCAGTACAGTAAGTTTTAATAAATACGTGAGAGGGGGGAAAAAGACAATTAAAAATTAAGAAAAAATTTTGTGACCATGAGCTCATTTAGTTTTCTTTTTTAAATTAAAAAGAAAAAATTAAAAAGAAAAGGAGCAGCCTACTGGGAATCAATACAATTTTTTAGTGCAGCTGCTTAAGAATCAGGTAAGAGAAACATTGAACGTGTATAAATTGGCAGCTGTAATTCATGTGTGTTCCATACTCTGAGTGAGCTTAATGAATTACAAGCAGTCACTTTCCACTAAGTACAAAGAACAAGGATGGAAGCACTACCACAGATTTAGAAGAAACTGAGATGGAGCAGAACAACAAGGTTTACTTCTCCCCTCACATTACTTTTCAAGCTTTGGTTTCACACTGGGGATTCAGCTGCTCTAGTAGAGATAAGCAACTCCTTTGCCTGTTCTTTTCACGCTTCTTGCACAGCAATTTGGGTGACTGAGTGGACCAATTAAAGTAACTTAACCTAAAGAAAAGTAATCTGCAGAGAAAAATGGTAGTTTTGCAGCTGGATTGGTTCCCCAGTCCAGTGGGGACTGACACAGTGGAAAGGACAGCCTGAGGTTAGGATGGGAAGGCCAGGTGCTGGAAGAGAAAGAGAAATGGTTGTCACAGCTCAGCCTGTCAAAGCAATGAATGAACAACCAAGCTTTGGAGAATCTGACTGAAGTTTGTCAGCAGGTCTCCCTTCTGTATCTTTGCTTTATTCACAGTTTTGTTATGACTGCTGTTCTGTAGGCTCCCCATGCATGGATATGTGTGGGGACATGTACTTATTGGTGGGTTTGTGTTTTCTCCCTGTTCCTTTGAGCATCAGCAGTGGGAACTAGAATAAGAGCAAAGCTGGGAAGTAAGGAGGATACCCAGGGAGGGGAACAAGTGTTGGTGTTGTCTTCACTCTACACACCTGCCAGGACAGAAGGGTACATAAATGAAGAGATAAAAGGAGAAGAGGTCATGCTTGCACTGCACAGAATCACATGTACCTGGAAAGCTACATTTGGCTGATTCCTGGAACAGGCAGTTCTAGTTCAATTCCAGAAAATATTTAGGACATTAACAGAAAAGCAAAAGTTACTTAATTATGAAAATAATGAACAGGGAAGTATGAGATCAGATTCTGCCACAAGGGCCTGGTATCACCTAAGATGTTACTTCCCTATTCTTTACTTGCCTTTGCCATCTGAGTCCAAATCCTTAAATGCCTTAATGTGACTGAGTGCTGTTATTCATTATGAGTTGCAACCTCTGCAGATCAGCAAGATCCAAAGAAACAGTGTGATCACATTACAAGGAGGAGGAAAACTAAAGTGGATAAAATGTCAGTGAACCTATGAGAGATATTTAAATCATGTTTGATGGGATATATGACATGTTCTGTTTTAAATATGGCTAAAATAATTACAGAGTAAATAGAGATGGTGTTGGAGAGACAGCCTTTTACTTACATTACATGTTTTGTCACATACTGTTTTCCTTAATTTGACTAAGCTATCTGAGCAAGTGTTAGTTTACCCACATACAAATACTGTAACTCTTGCAACAAGTAAGGATTCAAACCAGCAACATTGAGTGAGATGACTTTTGTCATCAAATTGAGATCTTGCACATTGTTGCAGCTGGAGGGAAAGTAGCCTTTCAGTTCAGAAGCAGTGGAGGAAACCTCAAGGCATTTGTGATCAGATTTCTGTCAGAATAACTTAAAAGCACATACAACCAATTGGAATCACACTACAAATTATTTTTGTTGAAGTATTTGGCACCAGTTATATCCATTTCTCACTGTTTACTGTCTAATCAATCCCTGCCTCAGGCCACCTATAGGAATCATATCTCCATGCCCCTTGCATCTTCACAAAATGTAAAGTATCTGTGACATACGTGAACTTTTTTTTTGTCTTTTCTTTCCTTTCAATAATTTTTTTCTTCCCTTTAATTATGCATTCCAGTCATTGGTGGGTTTTTCCTTGTTGCAGAGAAACAGTTTTTGCTGAAGTGGCACCTCAGTAAGCTATTGGGAAACAGTCTTGCTGTTCAGAAGACAGCAAAGGAAGTTATGACAATAGATGGGTTTTATTTAAGACTTCAGGATTCTGCAGAGGTACCTAGTCTCTGTGGAAGACCTCATACTGGAGAGTATGGTCTTGAATGCTTCTATTTTGGAAAGTTCAGCAACTTGGTAGAAAAGGCAGTCCCAGTCTTTGTGCACCTAAATAGCTGGACAGTGTGAAGTGGATACTTGACAAATGGACAAAAAAATCTAAAAGCTACCCTAAGCAGCTGTAGCTTGGGTGCTAGGAGATGAGACCTGGAGGCTGCTTTTGGACTGTAATGTGACCTACTTGCTTCTCTAATGCCTACCTAACAAATTGTGGAGAGAAGTTCTCATTGCTCTTCATATAGAGAATTCAGATTGCCACAAAGCACAATAGGAAGCACATTACCCTGGCTGTGTGCTGGATCCCTCATGATGAGAAGGAAAGCTTGTGTAGGCAACATGGCATTCATTTGAGCATAAATTCTATAACTACTGATTCTACATATCTAAAATTCTGAATTGCAGAACTGCTTAATGCCCTGGTAGAGGAGGAAGGCCCACATTGTGCAGTGTGAGATTTGCTGTGCACTTAAAGTCATGGGCTGAGTTTTAAAAAATGGAGGAGAGTTCTCAAGCATTACTGAGATTTGCATTCTCAGGTTGTAACAGTTGAAAACTAGCAAACATTGAGTTATAGCCAGTAATGGTTGGTAGCAGTGATTTCTTCAAGGGTAATGCAAGCCCACAGTGTGGAAACATGAAGAACATTTATAAATGAGGTCTGGCCATGCCCAAGACAAACATTCAGTCCTGAAGGAAAGAGGAAAAGGGAGAGTCATTATATGGAAATAAGGAAAGGGCATAATGTGGGAGTTGCTGCTACTCTCTTAGATGTAACTAGGTAACCAAGAAAGTGATTTTTAGAAATCACTGTTGCTAACACAAGTCAGTGAAATGCTCCAGTGTTAGTGGCACTGCAGTCACAGAATCACAGGCTGGTTGAAGTTGGCAGCACCTCTGGAAGCCTTTTGGTCCATCCTCCTTGTCTGAGCAGGGCCACCAAGACCCAGATGTCCAGAAACATGAGCAGCCTTCCTATAAGCTACACCTTTTATTTGTGGCCTCTAGAGCTCCAACATGATTTTTGTAAGATTCTGTGCCTTACAGTCTTACCTGACCTGGTACTCAAGCAAAATAAACAGAAGCAGTAAGCAGGCCATTTTTACTGAGTTCTCCAGTGCTGCCAATTACTTTAAAGTCCAGCAAGAGTGAGAACATTTTCCTGGTGTCGACAGGGTCATTGTTATGTTTTCAGAAGGGCTATTTTTATACAGTGACTCATGTTAATGCCTGTTCTGATTTGGTGTTTTTCCATCTTCTCTAAAAAGGCAGCAGGAGTAATGCATACCCTGTATAATTACAATAACTTCTGGATTTTACCACTGTGAACTTTGGCCATAGAGTTGAAAAGAGATGGTGACCCCAGTCCCAATGTAGGTTCCCTTTGGCAGGGAGGCTGACATAGGTGTTTCTGCCCCTTCCAGTCACAGCTGTGAATTCTTACCTTCATGCTGCTGCTCTCCTCGGTTGTTTCAATGAGAGGCGTTGTGGGGGTGGCCCCAGAGAAACTGTTCTTATAATTTGGAAGGAAAATAAGCCAAATATAAGAATGAACAACTTGGCGTTTTGGGGAGCTGTTTGCTTGTGTTAGTTTTTTTGAGGACACTTTTAAAATTATGCTCTCTTTAGGTATCCCAGACTAAGTGTTGTAGTGGCTGTTTTATCCAGGTGTTCTGCAGGTGGAATGCCTTAGCTCTATGAACAGAATTCTTATGCCCATGTTTGGTGCCACTCTACCATGAAATAAAAGCATGCACTCTCAGATCTCGCAACACTGTTGTGGAAGCAAATAATTGTGTTTAATGCATCAGAAGAGTTGCTTCTCTGATGTACATATATTTGTGTGAAATGGGGGCTATAGAGCTTAAATCTTTTCTGTTAAAGCACAGCTCTGTCTCCTGGGCAGCAAGAGAAAGGTCTCTGGAACTGAGCTGAAATAAGCAAGCCAGGACCTGCCTGGAGAGGCTGGCCTGATGCCATGCTTTCCACCTCACTGAAAGGGTGGAGATGGGTTGATGTTAGGCACTTCCCAGTCTCTCCTGTTTCTTCTTCTTCACCTGACATCTCTGCTGAGCTGTACTTTAGGTGGCACATGATTTGTAACTCACGGGTGAGTTACAGCTCATATGACGTGTTTGACCTGTAGTGGCAGCAGATAAAAGATGTAATTTACAAAAGGACCATTCATGTTACTAGGGCACTAGGGCACCACAGGCTGCCAGTGCCCTGCTGCCAGGCCCTTGGCTGTTGTAGCTTCTGCCATCCCAGCCATACTGGTTGATAGGTAGAAACCAGACAGAAAGTTTGGTGGACCACAGAGAAGAGAGGTGGAAATACATAAAAGTTTTCTTAGTGGAAACAGTCACAGAGGTTCGAATTTTTGAAGCTACATTTCATGATGTTTGGTCTCTTGTGGAGGTCGGAGCTTCTGCAGCCTTCGTCTTCCTATTTCCTGCATTAGGATATTACTACAGGACAGGTGGATTAGAGGGCTTTGTGAGGTCAGTGTCTATGCAGCAGCCTGTCCAGAGGATGTTTATGTCCAACATGTATTTTTTTATAGCTTTTTATTTGAAAAGCCAATTGCTCCTGCTTTTATTTTCAGCAGTAATTAGGGAGCAGATCTAAAGGGGAAGGGCTGGCCACACTTAAATGTTGACCTTTTTTGTCAGAATCCAAGCTGAAAATTTAACACTTACATAATTCTGTGGTGATTTTTGCCACCCTAGTGGTAACAGTCAAATAACTTCCTGTGTTTTGATCTGGTGAACAGTGTGTGACTTTCTGGATGGTGAGAAGTTTATTGAGCCTGAAATTGAAAGTGACTTGTTGAGAAATCAGCAAAATAGTAACAGAGAATCTTTGCCAATTCCTTCTTAGCAAGCCTCAAAGCATTTGTCTTGGCATTTTTGTAGAATCCTGAAAATACAATTGAAAACTTCTAGTAGAAAGAAGATGAGTTGCACGCTTTTAACAGGGACCTAACTCTGTGTAAGATTTTCATTTTCCGACATCTGGGGGTCATTAAACCTTAGTACATCACAGAAGACTGAAAAGACATTGAAGAGTTGACTGTCACATGAGAAATAATGTGTACCTGTATCAGGTTAGGCACAGCTTGAATTTTTAACCAAGAAAACTTCTCATCAGTGTTTTTTGAGAAGGGACTGCAGTTTAGGGAGGTTCCTTTTCTTAAGGTGTAAGATCATCCATCCTTCATTCTTGATTAATCTTTTCTCTGAATGTCCAACCATATACATTGTCATTGTATTTACAGAAGCCAGCTGTAAGAAAAATGGAGTATGAAAAAAAAATGAAAAGCTAATCCTACAAGAATGAGTAATGTTAGAACCTGTGAGCACGTGTCTTTATTTTAGAATGGTAGTATCAGCAGGTTTCCTAAACCTGGAGAAGTGCTACTGATCAGCAAGTGCCTTTGTATAACATAAGCAAATGAGAAAGACAGGGAAAGAAGAGTAAAATTTCTTGCAGTAGCCTTCTGTTTGAATCACTTGGCTACATACTTTGTGGAATCAAGCTTGTGGTGGTACAATGCCTTGGAGTTTCACTTATCTGCTGTTCAATTGGCATACAATCAATATACAGTCAGTTTGAATTTGGAATTTATTTTTACAAAAGTAAATTCTATACCACTTTTCTAGCACTCAACTCATTCATCAGAGGTCAAGGAGAAAATGCCTTTGCCACCACTGACATGGAGCAATTAGGCTGACAGCCATGAATATGAAAGTGCCTATTTGTTGTCCTGTGAGTGCCAGATAGTTGTTCTTGTCAGAGTCTGGATTATCCTGTTGGTGGTTAAATACGTCTGCACATTCTTGTGAAGTACATGGAATAAAGAGGAAATAATGAAAAAAAAACTCGTATGGGCACTCATCTGAATACTTAGACTGCTTAGATTTATTTTTATTTTGACTGCATTTTTTTGACTTGTCTTTTCCAAACTAAACCTTAAAAAAAAGAGGTAACAAGGACCATAGTGAGTTCTGAGCTCATCACTCTGATGACACATTTCAAGCTGAAGAAACATTTCAAAGCTCAACCCCAAAAGATGCCAAGCATATCACCCTCATATTGGAATTGAAAATTAACATAAGTGTAAGCTGCTGCTTCCACTTCTTTGTTGATGCTCTTATGATTTAGGCTGAATAGTGCATTTCAGTAACTGGAGCATATTTGCCAGAAGCAATCAATTCTTCTGGTAAAGGACAGCAGTGCAATTGATTGCCCTGGACAGTCCAGATCAAACTGAATCATGGTGTGTGCCTGTCTCTGTTGTTTATACATGCCTGTATAGATCCAATCCAAACATCTGTAATAAGACAAGAAGATAAAATTATTTCTTCTCTTGATCATTGTGTAGACCAATTTAATTTTGTAGAATGCAGGGTATTTACTGCCCCAGTCTCACTGAAGATAGTGTTATATGGAAATTGCTCCTCTCGCATAAAAGAGAATTATACTTTGCATATCCTTTCATAATTGGCTGAGAAGTGGTTTATTTAAACATAAAAAATAAAGCACTGATATAATGCGTAAGTTTTCCCTCATTCAATGCCCCAATTACCATTTTAACAGCACTTGAATTAGTGACTTATATATTACGAAAACCAGCATGAAGGTGGAAAAAAATGCTTTTTTTCCTGGCCATGAAGGTTTGTATTTTTTGAAGAATGTGATACAGTTGCCAGCTTCAGCCAATCTCCCATTCTTCCATGCAGCACAACTGCATTTTTCTGCTGTTTCCCTGTGTTGGTGCAAGCAGTCATGTGACTCGACTCACAAGGCCTCACCAGGCTGACTGTTCTAACATGCCAGGTTAGATTCACATCACATCAGCAGAATGAGCTGCTCTCAATGTATGGCTGCTCTTTGTTGGTGCAAAGTAGGGAATGGTAATGCATGACCGAGAGGGATGGCAATGCCCTTTGCAGTCTGGTTTTAGAGAAATGGATGTCAATTCCCCTCTTACAAAGTGCCATTGATCCCTTCTTTGAGTGTCCAGGATGTGATGTGTGGATGGTACAGAAATGGGTGCTGTTTGAGTTGTAGGGTGCTCCTTGTAAGAGCAAAAAGTACTTTTTCTGGTGCCTGTGGTATTCATGTCCTGCATCAGCAGAATGCCTTTGAGGAGGCACAGGGTGACTGAATGATCCTGTACTCTTCCCTCTAGGGTTTTGCCCCAGAATTCAATTCCTTCCCCTATCTCATGGCATCAGCAGCAGCTTTATCTCTTGGAGGGTGTCTTCATGCTCAGTCACTGACCAGATCAGCTGCCATCAAAAAATACCTTGAGATGAGCTAATGTTTTCTTTGCATTCAAATGATAAAATGCATGTATAATACTGTGCTGCTTCTAGTTCTGAATGAAAGGAAATTAGGTGTTTGGAATTGTTAAACAACTGCCATACAATACCACTAAAGTAACAGCAGCTCTTAAACAGCATGAAAATAGAAGCAAATACAATTCAATAAATCTTTGTTGTTTTTTTTCCCCTCCTTCTACAGGAATATTTTTACCCGAAATACTTGGGTGAGTTGCAGCTTTTATTTTCACTTTGTGGGAGTGCTGGTATGTGCCTGATACTGGAGCTTGTCACAGCTGAAGTCTCTGCTAAGGAAAGGGATGGAAATCTGGTTGCAATAAACATGCATTGCTAAATTCTAAGATAGACTTTATGTTCCTTATTGTGCTTTGAGGTGTGTGTTTTTACTTACATGTACATTTGCAGACAGAGATGTTTTATGTATTTTCTGCATGTTAAAATCTTGATATATATATCTGCATATATATCTGTGGCTTGCAGTGTTACGAAATAATTTGTAGTTTTCTACCTTTTCCCCTTTTAAATTAAGTTAGTTATTAACTAATCTCTTTAAGAAAAAAAAAAAACAAAAAACAAAAACCAGATGCCTGATTGAACTACTGGCTTATTCTATTGACTGTATCATAGTCATGGCATCATGCTGTTTTCTATTAGTGTTTAATATTTAGTACTTAAGTTCACAAATGCCACAGTGGGAGAAAAAAACATGTGCTTTTTAGATATTTTAAGAACTTTAGTTGGTCAAATTGGAGTAGCTACTACCATAGTTTTAGAATCATAGTAGCATCTGTTTAAATGATCACCCTCTTCAAATGGCTTTTAACTGCTGTACATCAAAGCTAAAAGTTTTAATGAACTTCAGAATTTTAAGGCACCTGGGAGATGATAATATTGCATAGATTTTGTATCTACCTTCCAAATCCTTGCAGGCCAGGTATCATTTTACATGCTTTGAACAGCTGTCCTTCACCACTCTGACAATAAAATTTCATTTTCTGTTTTTCAGCTTGTATTCAGAAATATGGGTCACCGTATACAAGAAATCCAGATTTCCTTACATGTGTTCATAGTAAGCATTTTTGGTTTTTATATTGTAGTTAAATGTTCTCTCATTCTACCTGAAGGTGTGGGACTAGCTTAACCATCTCCATTTTTGGTAGAATTTCAATACTGGTCTTCCTATTCTCCAGGGTTAGGACTCCATACTACTAAACAAAATCTTTCCCATTTTATAACCTAATGCCATCTTGCTGTCATATTTTAGTGCTTTGATATTTTATGATGCAAGTTTCTTTCCCATCAGTTTCCCAAAATTTGAATAATATGAGAAGCAAGAGAGACGAGAACTAGGAGGTACCATAAGGCTGTACACAATGTTTGGCCCCTCATTTTCTGTTCTCTTGAATGCTAGCTTTGGCTCACCCCATTAAGGAGTCTCAAGAAAAGTTTAAAGTCAAACCAGGCTTGTGCCAGCCTTCTTTATATTAAGAGATCAGTTTCATGTATCATGTGACTATGCTTTGAATATTGCTACCTTTAAAACCTCAAATCAGTTTGGAAGCCAAACTGATAACTCTGTAGAGGGTAAAGGGTTTTTTATCCTTCACTAACACTAGAGAAGAAAATTTAATGAATTATCCTAATACTTTTCTAGTTGTCTTTTATACCTTAGCAGTGCTAAAGGTAGAAAACTGCGTAAGTGTTCTAAATATCTCCTGTGGAGAAGATCAAAAATATGTATATTTATTTTCTTTTTAGCCCTGGGTTTCAGTCTTTTACTGTGATCAAGTTTAATTAGTCATGTGTTCATACAAGTGCATACAAAGCATAATCAGTATTTAGTCAACTTTTCAATTTATAAACTGCATTAAAACAACCTCTTTAAAGACTGAATTCCAAGGTTAATAAGTGGTATGTGGAGAACTTCCTTCACCTGTTGCAGCAGTATCACTTATGGATGTTGACTCCTTCAAACTGGGAATTCTCAGACTTGTGGTACCTGTGTTGGCTGCAGTATGCCAGCTAGTCCAAAATGGGATGTGAGGCTGAATGCTTACATTTACTTGTGCATGTGGCTCAGCAAAGAGGCAGGAGTTTCTGCTGAAAGTGGTGATATCGACTGGGAACACTTGTTCCAAACAACTCATCAGTGTCTCAGAAATGAGAGTCTAAAGGGTAGTGATGAAAAAATCTGAAAAGATAAAAGCTGAATAATTGCTTTTAGGGATTTCTGCCCATTGCAGATGCAGTGGTTTGGAAAGAAAATGATAATATTTTCCCCCATTAAAATATTAAAAGGTTTTTAAATGGCTGAGTTTTGGCTAGCCATCATCAATTCACAGGAGAAGTAACAGAGAAGGAGCCTGAAACACACTTGGAAGAATGACAGGCTTTGTGCTTGGCCAGTTTTAGTGTGTCTCTTAATTTTTCACAGATGCTGCCACAAGACTGTGTAGCTCTATGGGTTTCTGCCTGCAAAACACTTCTAAACTTTGTTTCTTAACAGCCTTTCTCCACTCAAAACAAGGTAGTGGAAGGTTCTTTTAACCCAGTGTATAAAGATATTGAACAACTTAAGGGCTGGAAGGTGATGGACTGCACTAGTTTATACTGGAAATAAGGTAGAAATTTTAAGTATGACAGTGATTAGATGGCTTAGATAGAATATGTGAAGATTCCTAATTCCATAAACTCTTGAGATCAGGTTACAGCTAGGATCCAGCTCCAGATTCAGAGGATTCCATACAGTGTGTAAATAGGTATTGCCAGCATGGGTGCTTACATGAGCAGTATTCCCATCAGAGTTAGCAGAGAGTTAATCTCAGGTTCTAGAGGGATTCCCCCAAACAAACTGTGTCTGCTCTGGGGAGACCTGAGTCCCTCCACAGACTCTGTTTATTGTACTATCTCCACTGACTGTGATGAGTATTTATGATTGATTTTCAGATAGATGCCTACTTTACATACTTTCTCTTCATATCTGGGTCCTTTTACAAAAGAGATCCTGCAGGTCATCTAGGAATTAAGAATTTGGTTCTGCAAGGCTTTGGAAAGCTCTACAGGACTTTTGGGAAATGGAGCTACACATGGCCTTAAAAAACACAGTGAGATTTTTCTTAGGTCACACGTACCTGCTTTTTACTATTAAATTACTGAGTGTAATATTATTTGCAGCCTAGCATTTTATGAAGTTTCAATATGAACCATTTTGTGAGTATCAAAAAATGAATTCACAGAACAAAGTAATGAACTGAAAGTGACAGTCAGTGGGCATAAGCAAAGTCTTGTTTCCATACAGATTTCAAAGATGGAATTGGTAGTTCTATTCTCTGTCTGCACTTATGAGCTTCATAGGTGCTATCAGACACAGCTCCAAGCACGTGAAAAGATAGTGCTCATCACTACGTTTAACAGCTTTACTAAAATCTGTTATGTAAATGAATGGAAACAAAAGCTCCCTTTTTTTCTTTTGCAATGGTTTCAATCAGGAGCACCTTAGATGAAGCCAGCGGAATTTACACAACGAAGCCACCAGAAGAGTATAGGAGTGTGTCTTATGTTCTCAAACTCTTGTGATAAGAGGGAGCAAATGATCAGCACAGTGCTGATGTGATAGAAATCTCTGTGGTTGATATCCATGGATTATACCATGGGTTATTATCCTGCTGGGCAGTGTTACTACCATGTGGCTCTTCAAGGCGTGTCAGAATCCAGCTTGAGGGGAAGAATCAGAAACTTGTGAATACACCAGATAAGCTGTGCATAAAACTCTGTTGACTTGATTGGCTTATCAAATGACTGAAAGCACTGCCATATTTAGGAGGCTTGGTGTATGCTGCTAATAGCAAAAATACTTGGCTTACTATACCTAAACCATTATGTTTAATGTACACATTCTGATCTGTCTAGGAAAAGGAACATCCTGGACAGATTTGCTATATTGTGAGTCATTGCCACCTTAACCTGGCCTCTCCTTCCCCAGGTCCTCCACCTCCAGCAGTGTGTCAGCTGGGTGGTGGTTTACTGGGAGATGTTCTGGGAAGTGGATGTTAATACAGCCCATGTAGCTGTGTTTTGTTTTGTGTGGCCTGGCCTCTTTGAGCTCTGTGACTTTGCCCCAGCTCTGCACATCTGGAAGGTTTCATCTGAACATCAGGAAATGCTTTTTCACTGTCAGAGTGAACCAGAACTGGCACGGGCTGCCCAGGGAGCTTGTGGAGTCACCATCCCTGGGATAATCAAAAGCCTTCTGGCCATGGTCCTGAGCAACTGTCTGTAGGTGGCCCTGGCTGAGCAGGGAGGTCGCCCAAGTGACCTCCGGAGATGCCTGCCAGCCTCAACCACCTGAGATTTAAATCCGAGACAGTCAGTGCAAACAAAAGTGCTGTTCAGTGCTTTATGAGACATCAAATGGAGCTGCTACTGCCTGCACTCACAGAAGTATTAAAGTTCTTTCAAACAGCTCATCATTACAGTGATGTTCAGGATCACACAGAGGAAGCTAAAAGAGACATGCAGGAGTATAACAATCCTGACAAAAGTAGGAGTCTTAGCTTTTCTCAGTTTGAGAACTCTGATGGGGCTGCTATCTACGAACAGTTCCTCTCCCTGTCATGCTACAAAGTCATGTTTCAGAATATCAAGAGTCTGTACTAGACTCAGCAGAAGCAGTGCATGGAAACCAGTTCAGGTCTTTTCTGCTGCTGCTCACTTAGTGTGTACACACTGGGCACTTTCAAATGCTGGGAGGAGATATGTGAAAAGAAAGGCTTTTGAAACAGGTGAGCTTTGCAATCTGCAGAAATGAGCTCCTGAACTGTTGCTTCGGGTTAAAATTGTGGAAACAGTTAACACATTCATGTTTTTGAAGACCACTGGTCTAGAACACCGGTATTAGGAGGTTACTACTATATGATAGCTACCAACTCATTTTTTGTGGAAACAAGGGTGTTATATCATCCTTCCTTTAGCTACCTCTGTGAAGCACTGTCCCTGGGTGTTGTGCAGGTAAGTGGGTAGGTGAATTTGGACAGGTCACTACAGTTGGTGAGTAGTTGTGTGATACTTTGAGGTTTATTCCTTCAATTGTTCCCAAAGTGTGGTGACTACTGCCCTGCTTCTTTCCAATGAGAAAACTGCCAAATCCTGGAACTTGGCTTAAAAATCTCCATAGGAACATTATGCTCTTTGTAACCTGGATTCATGGTTTGCTGTTCCTTGGCTGTTGATGTATCGGTATTCCTTTTTTTTTTCATTCCATGTAATAGAAAAGATCTTACAAAAATTTCATTTATAAACTTTTGCTAGCCAGAAATCTATCAGCCCTGGTAAGATCCTCAGTTTAACTACCAAAAGTAATTGGAAAGAGTACCCATCCTTTCTTGAGTACTTTAGTTGATACTGCTTTTTTATTTTTCTCAAAAATCAGTGAGAGTAGAAAAATAAGCTACTTTGAGTTGTTTCTTTCAGGATCTGTCCTTCAGTTGTGGGGGTGGTAGCTCACTCCCTTTTGCAATTAAGTGAATTCCACTGCATGTGCACTGCAAAATTCCTGGCACAGCTTGTTTGGCATGTGAGCACTAAGAATTAGATAATAGTTTTGCCAGGTGCAAGTCTTTTTGAGTGATTCTCCAATACTGTTTAAGCTTCCCATCTTCTAATGAGAATGAAACACCTGGTTGTCAGTGACTTAAATGTATTGTTCTGTTTTGTTTTGGTTTTTTTATTCCTTGTGTAAATCAGATTTGCCAAACCAGTGTTCTCCCAATCCTTGTCACAAAGAAGGGACCATCAAATGCGAGGATCTCAAGGGGGATTTCTATTGTGAATGCAAGCATGGCTGGCAGGGAAAAAAATGTGAAAAAGGTAATTTGGTTTCATTATCTTTTATTCTTGTAACAAAGGTATTTTGGGTTTTGCTGTATTCTCAAATGGTCACTGATACTGTGCTGCACAATTCAAAAGTCACAGAACTGAACCTAGATTACACATTGTTCGTGTTTTTACCCTTCTGGGAAACAGGTAGTTTTTCACATCACCGTTTTTATATGACTCCAGTGGAGCTCAGCTTGGTCTTGGTAAGGTAATTCAAGAAGTTATGCTCTAACATTCTGCTCCACCCCTCTGAAAGGAGCAGCAGAAATAGAGTAGTAGTGGCTTTTCAAGGAGAACTGCATCAGCTGCTGCTGTGCACCCTGGAGTAACACATCACAGACCGCAGAGCCAGAAGAGCTGGCCCATCTTCCCATCTAGCATCCCTGCAGTGGGAGCAATGACTTCCAGTTGGCAAGTTGAGGTTTGAGTCTGATGACACACAAATTGATAAAATTAGTCTGTCGAAGCCACCTTGCTAGTCTGACCTTATTCCATGTCCACTTAATTCTCCATATTCCATTGGTGTATTTGCATTACCTCAAAAGGGAATTTCCGACAGAAACTATTGGTGCAAGAAGTTCCAGCTACCCATAGAGTTTTCTCTACAAGTTATCTTTCCTCATCTTGCTTTCTGGTTTCTTTGGTTTTTTTCTTCTGCCTGCAAGGCTTCCTGTCAGGGCAACTGCTTTTTTGCTTGCCAATAGTAAGTAATTACTAGAAATCATATTCAGCCAGTCCAGAATTGTGACAACCAAGACAGCAGGAAATCCAAACCTTTCCTTCTCATGTAAATATTGTGATGAGTTTATAGGATCATTCAAACATCTTATTGAATCAATTCAGAAAGCAGACCAGTCAGTATCCAGATGGCTTTGAGAGCTCAGACACTGAACAGTCTGAAGCATATTTCCTTATTTTCTTACAAAATTCCGTGACATGCTGTTCTACCCATCAGCTAACTCTGGAGTCCCCTAGAGAAGCAGGACGTAATGAGCAGGTAGGGTAGATTGAGGGTGAAACTCAGGCTCTGCTGGATTTTACAGGCTTTTGCTGCCAATTTCAATGGGGCACAGTTAAGCTCACAAATGTTCAGCAGGTGTGAACTTGGAGCTTCCTCTGTTCTCATGAGTTCTGTAATAGTAACAATATAGTGTTCCTGTTTTGTTTAAAGCTTTTGTCCTGAGCTTATTGGCCATAGCATAAGTTTAGTATTTGGTTATGATATAAAATACATAACTAGTTTGCTTCTGCAAACAAGCTTCTTTGCCTCCACAGTGTCTAAAGTATCCTGTCTAAAGTATCTAAAGTGTCCCGAACTTACTGGCCGTAGCATAATTTTAGTATTTGGTTATGATATAAAATACATAACTAGTTTGCTTCTGCAAACAAGCTTCTTTGCCTCCACAGTGTCTTTATGTATTCTCAGAGCTGTGAAGGAGATACTATTCAGTTACAGATCCTTCTCTCTCCCTTTTTTTTCTGTAAGTTAAACAAACTTGAGCTTATATGCATGAAGTGTTTGAACGAAATCTTTGTGCTTTTTGTTATCACTGTGTTGCAACTGTAATACTGTTTCTTGTTTGTTCTTTCTCCTTCCCAACGGCTATTCCATTGTGACCCTGTAGATTATTTACAGATGTGAAAAGCTGACTGTGACACTTTCTTTTGATGTAGATATTGATGAATGCAGGACGCAGAACGGCGGCTGTAACCAGCTCTGCTTCAACAAGCTAGGCAGCTACCGGTGCTCATGCTACAGTGGTTATGCTCTTAAAGACAGCAAAATATGTGAAGGTAAGCTTTGCTGGGACTCTCAGTTTGCTTCAGGGGGGATGCTTCTTTAATTTGTATTTTGGAGAGCTGGGTTGCCCTGAGCAGCTCTGGTCTGCTCCCTAGCCCAGCAGAAACTTGCTGGTAGCTCCTCTTAGCTTTACTCCACTGGGGTTGTGCTGGGTGCTCCAGCCAGCCTACATGCCTGGGCTTGTCAGCAGTCGGACCATGATGCTCTCAAGAACATAACACAGGCATGATTCACAGAGGATTTGTGGCTTGGATTGTGCTAAATTGGTTTAGTTGATCAGTCCTCATATCCTGACATTGAGAGGAGGAAGTGCTGGCCAGTTGTGTTGTTATGATTCTTTTGAGTCTCACAGTGTTGTAGTAGGTGAGCCATTTGTTTTTCTTTTGTATGTTTCTTATTTTATTTTTTTATATTTGGATGTGTGCAGCAGCTAATGAATTCAGATAGATACAGATGGCTAAATTCACTGCAACTCAATATTAATAGGTGTAGAAAGGCCCTAGTGAAGTTTGGCAGCTATTTTACATACCAGCTGAGAATAGAAAGTGAGGACCTTAAGTTTCTGCTTGAAACTGCCGAATGAACTTACATAACCAAAACTTAAGCAACTGAGATTTTAAAAGTGTTAAGAAACTGCATGCTGAGACAGACTCAATAACTCAACAACAGGTAGCTATTAAAGTTATGTTCATCTTACGAAAAACAGGTATATGTCTCATAGAGATGGATGTGATGACATTTCTAAACAATTTGCATACATGATCTGAACAACTTGTTAATGATACCAGCAAAAAGAAAAAGAGCAAGATTTTGTTTCTATGTCACTTCCACTCTAAAAAGTGATGACTGTATAGATTACGTGGTATCCCTTCCTAATGGGAGCAGCAACTTAGCAAAACCAACTTCACTTTTGAATTGTCCTCTGGTGCCAGTCAGCATGGACAGGTGGATGGCGAGGGGCTCACATATGTGTCTGTTTTCCTGTGTATGTACATTTGTTCCATAACCTAGTACGGTCTCCTAGAGCACTGTGAGCACTACTATATAAGTGTTCTGTAGCTTCAACATGTGACCTTCCGGCTGCTGAGATTACTGTCAGGTGTGGTTATTGATAGCTCAGATTTATCATTGCATTTTGACTTTTAAAATGTTTGTTCCTGTCATCATGGGCATACACACAAAAGCTCCCTCTTGTCTTGATTTGTAGGCTAAGCTACATAGGGTACTCAGCCAGTTCACTCATACATGGGAACATCAACAAGAGTAGTGAGTAATTGTAGTTTTAGCACATACTAGAAAGCAAAAGTAAATATTAAACTCTTGGTATACTGCAAATGTTTTGTCAACACTGAGATTCTGCAGGGTATTAGTTAACATGTGAGGAAAACAATCAGGTTTTTTATGGACTTCTAGTTCCAGTTCATTGCCTGTCCTTATGGTGAAACCCCACGTCTCTCTGTGACAAATCGGGCTGGTTCAATTCTCTTTTGCCACTACAGACCAGCAGATTTAGATCTTAGCTTTGTAAATATATGAAAACTTATTGTTTGCCTGTCTGAGGACACAGAGCAGAAATCTCTGCAGTGCCACAGGCTGAGTGTTCCTTCAATGTTTTGGTAAAATTCATGCTGCCGCTCCTAAGTTTCTGCCTGTTGCTTTTTTTAACCTGCAGTTTCAGTCTCCCTGATTGGGGAGAATGGAGCTTTTTGGTTTTGTGGTACTTGTTTTGTTTTACAATTTTTCTTCTGGTCCAATTTGCATTGCTTTTTCTAACAGTGGTTAATGGCTTAAGGTAAAAAAGACCAACTGATTTTTAAAGTCTGAAGTCACTTCTTGTAGCTAGCTAACCCTAAAACAGATTCTTAAAGATACTCTTTTTTCAGTTTCCAAAATTGTGCAGGGACCTCCTTGCCCTAAGCTCACTCTATGTGAGCAGTGAAGTGATTACCCTCCTCTGAAGTTGTGTTGCTTAATTGCTTGTTTTGCAGACATAGATGAATGCACAGCATCAGCAGACATCTGTGGAGAAGCTCATTGTAAAAATTTAATAAGCTCATATGAATGTCTTTGCGATGCAGGCTACAAGTACGATGGCGTGAGAAAAACTTGTCAGGGTAAGCTCAAGAAATGTGTTGCCATTTATTATATAATTTAAATCTGTAGAACCCCAGAAATTTAGTTTCAGGCTTCAGTAAAAGCGTTTTTTATTTCTTTTTTAATCTTGCTTGCACTCTGGAGTTCTGTTCCCTTTCCCTAGTTAGGAGTGAGTTTGCAGTTTGCGGTCACCTTTGAGTTCATCAAGCTTGCTGTCATCTTTGATGACTTCAATCAAGCTGTATGAGTCAAAGTACTGAGATTTCTTGAAATTTCAACAAGTGCAAGATCTGGTGAAAGCTCAGAAGCATCTGTGCATGTTACTGTCTCTCTTCACAGGACAAGAAAAGTTACAAAGCAATAGCTCTTTTTTCAAAACCTGTCTTGTGCTATTACTCTGAACTAGGAACTTAATATGTACTGGGACTATGCACAGTTCTGCTGGCTACACTGCCACAAGCTTTCTCAGCAGAGTAAGTTTTGAAAGTATTCCAAAACCAGCATTGTTGCCTGCCTTTTGTCTAAGTTAACATAATGGCTCAAATCACACTCCAACCAGTCCCATTGGGCATTAAGTGTCAAACTCTTCCTGAAGAGCTCCCTGTGGGCTGTCTCAGTTTGCTTTCCTGCATTTGTTTGTGAAGAAGATAAAAAATATCTGAAGAAATAAAGAGAGGAAAACAGCAAATGAGAAACTCAGGTTTTATATGCAGTCCCTGACTGCAAGGAGCAGAAGCCAGTCACTACAGGCATAGCAGAAGGGGCCTGAAGGGAGGAAGTCTTGTCTAGAAGTTAAAGCCCAGGGCTCTGCTCCAGCAGACAAGTAGTTGAGTTCTGCTTCCAGCCTTCCCACTGACTTGCCCTTTATCTTTGGGCAGCTGGAATCTGTCTGTGAAAATACATTTCACAGAATAAGCTGAGTTGGAAGGGACCCACAAGTATCCAAGGATAGAGCCCAACTCCCAGCCCTGCACAACACCATCCCCAGGAGTCACACCGTGTGCCCAAGACCATTGTCCAAATGCTTCTTGAACTCTGTCAGGCTTGGTGCTGTGACCACTGCCCTGGGGAGCCTGTTCCAGTGTTCAACCACCCTCTGGGTGAAAAACCTTTTTCTAATATCCAACCTAAACCTCCTGTGATACAACTTCAGGCCATTCCCTCAGTTCTGTCATGTTTAAACAAGCTCAGTGTTTTTGTCCCTCTTCTTCACTGGTCTTGTGTAGATATAGATGAATGTGAAGAAAAGCTCTGTGAACAGACCTGTGTCAACTCACCAGGGAGTTACACCTGTCATTGTGATGGCAGAGGGGGCGTGAAACTTTCCCAGGACATGAATACATGCGAGGTACATCAGTATTCATTGCTGTAATTTACAGCCCTCTCTGATTCTCTTTCTGCTGTGTGAGGAGAATAAGCACTCAGAAATGTGTTTTGATTATAGAACATCATACCGTGTGTGCCTTTTGCTGTTGGAAGGAGTATTAAATCCTTGCACCTGGGGAGGATGTTCAGCGGCACTCCTGTTATCAGGCTGCGCTTCAAAAGGAAACAACTGACGAGGTGAGAACAATTTAGAATGACAGTGAAAGGCTCTAACTGGGTTTGATGCATGCAAGGGAGTTGTTACAATAATAATTGATCCTACATTCATCATTGTGTGCTTGGATTATGAAGTTCTGTTAGGCTAAACATTACCTAAACCAGTAATTAAGAAAGGTAGCCTTGACCACAGAGCTGTTAGGATAATTACTGAAATATAGTATTGTATTCTTTATTCTTGATGCTGTTTTAAAAGCTGTACTCACATCTTAAGGCTTTCAGGAGTGCATTAAAAGCTAGTATGTTTTAACATAGCTTTAGAGCTGCTAGAATTGATGCTATCTGTATGGAAAGTACTCTGTGGTTTTTGAACTCTGCATAACTAATTTATTTCTTGGCACCTGTGCGGTCAGACTTGTGGCTGAGTTCGACTTTAGAACCTTTGATCCTGAAGGTATCCTTTTCTTTGCTGGAGGCCATCAAGACAGCTCATGGATAGTGTTGGCTTTGCGCAAAGGACGACTAGAGCTGCAGCTGAAATACAATGGAATCGGCCGCGTGACCAGCACCGGGCCCCTTATCAACCATGGCATGTGGCAAACGGTGAGTCCAGAGCCCTGCTGGGGTCTCACTCCTTCTTGGCTTGTTCGGGGTGTACTCATCAAGTGCAGACAGACTTTGTGTATTCGTGGGAAAATGCTTTTCCAACCTATCTGTCCATTAAATGCGTGCCAGTGTGTTATACATTCTAAGGTGAGAATGGGGTATTTTTCATAATAAATTGAATTATACTTCATGTCCATTGTAATATACACTGCATCTCTAATTTGCACAACCACTTGCACAAACAGTGCCTTTGAGGGCTAAGATGACTTCACGTCAGTTCAAGAAGATGCCCTCTGGCTGAGGGCTAGAAGTGAGTAAGAGGGAAGGAGCTCTGTATCTGTTCTTTTAAGAAAGTTTCCAAGTGCCATTGGTGTGGGGGGGTGTGTGGTTGCTTTTGTTTATTCATTCATTTGTTTAGTCACAGGCCTCCGATTTTCTGGGGCCTTGACAAATCTCTTATGCTACAGTATACTTTTTATAAGGTCTTCAGGCCTGTTTATATACAAAATAGACTGTTTCCTTGTAAAGATACTGGAGTCTACTATAGAAACAGAGAATTCCAAAAAAGGTTGGAAGAGACCTCTAAAATCGTCAAGTCAAACTGTCAACCCAGCACCACCACTGTAACTCCTAAAGCATCTTTTTATTGATACCATAATCCCAGCACTCATGAGATCGTAAGGATTGTAAGGATTCATGTTCTTGGCACTCTCACAGAACATTGATTGGTGATTTCGGGAGTGTTACAGTTGTTGTCATTTGTGCCAGGATCATGAAAAGCATCCTGCAATATGATCTACACTAGATGAGCAGTTTGTACATGCTTTCTCACTTCTGCCTTTTCCTCTCCCTTCATTTTTTCTTACTTAATTAGTTCTTCTAATTTTTAAGTTGATGTGCCTACCTTGGGGAGTGGGTGGGAAGTTCTCAGCTACCTCACATATGAGACAAATGCAGATACTGGTAACTGTGAATCATTTTCTGGTTTACATTTTTTAGTATATAAAAGCTCAAAATTATACATTAAAGAAATAAGCAGGTTGGGAAAAAAATTGTTTCTAATTAATAAATGAAGAAGTCCTTGAATACATTCACTATCAACCACTGACATTTGGTAATGTTTCCAGCAGATGAAGTGATGTTTGGTTCAGTTCCTTTAATGTCAGTGAAACAATTTTAGATTCCAAATGGAGAACTGTAGAGGTTCAGTGAAGCTGTAGATAACATATGTGACATGCTGTATCTTTACATACAGGAATAGCTTCAAGCCAGTTCTTACTGAATTTTATGGTAAGAGTTGTTCTGCTAATTTGAAATATGACAATTGTAATTGCCTGCAAAGAGAGGATGGTGACAGAAGATGCAAAAAGCAGAGTGGATGCTACTGGGGTGACTTGGGAGTCACAAAAATCGGCAGTTACCAAGCTAATTCATTTAACACAGGGGCTAACGTACTTGTTGAGTGCCAGACCTCATTATGAGATAATTACAAACTACCCCATATGAGTTTGAGGGGGCAGAGCTGAAGTGTGTTTTCTTTCTTCAGGGAGAGAAGGCAGTGTGATAAAAGTCATGTTTAGGCAAGAATTAAATGTCTCCTGCCAGCTGTCAGTGTCAGGGCTCTTATCCCCAGGTATCATCCTAACCAAGAAACTGCCTGGCTGAGTGGCTGCAGCAATGCACCCTGCCCATCTTCTGAGGGGTTGTGTAACAACCCCAGAAATCCTTCCCCCAAGGCTTTTTGGGACAGTACAGACCAAGCTGTGGGTGCTGTGTGGGGCAGGTGGGCAGGACCCACACTGGTGGGGTGGAGGCAGAGGTGTCCCTGCAGCCAGGACACCACCCTGCATGTGGGCTGAGCAGGGCTGGGCAGCTGCCAGAGGCATAGATAGTATGTCATGAGTGCAAGAGAGAGCATCATGCAGGGCTGCCACAGGAATGGACCTGGAGCAGGTCAATGGCCATAATTCTGGTGACTGTCTCCCAAAGTGAAACATTGCAGCGCTGATACTGCCCCAAAGCAGAAGGATTTACCCATGGATGAACAGCAGCAGGAGGAAGGAGCCTTTACTTCATATTTTACACTTTTGAGATCTGGGCCCTTGCCTGGTTTGCTAGGGGGCTGTTGATTTCTCCTTTCTCTGCTGTATTTTCTTATCTCTTGCTTTTACTCTTGAGATTCTTGGCTCTCTTCTGCTTGACATCTAGTGTCACACACCTCTAAATGCAATTTAATCTATATGGCTGAGTGATACAACTATAAATATGTTCCTACGTTTTATCCCCTCCCACATTTCTCTGTTTTTCTCTGTCTGGCATAGTTTTAAATTTAGGAAATCCTGTTTAAGGATTTCTTTTTACTGTCTCCTATTATAAAACATGTAGCCACACATTTCATTTTAAGCATGGACTAGTGTATACTTTGCAGCCTCACTTTCTATGAAACACAACCCCAACAATCTTCAGACGTCACAGTTCAAGCCCAAGAGCAGTTGTGAGCTTTATCTGGACTTCAGTATGCACAGAATCAAGCCCTTAGTTTTGGTTAGATCTTAAACCTTAAAGAGGAATTTGGATGCTGGAGAGAACTTCTTATGGGTTGTAAGAAAATAGCAATTTTGCTATTTAACTTTCAGCAGATGGAAAAACAATGAGTATTTAAAAGCAAAATATATGAAAAACACCAGCAGTGTTCTCATCTCTTGAGCAAAAATTGCATACTTTCACTGAAATATGATGGCATTTTCAAAACTTCAGGCCAATATTTCTACCTAGGTATTTTCTCTGGTGTTAATCCTTCCTAAAATATTTTGAAATGGGCTTTGAACCAGCATTGAAAACACAAACAACCAAACCTCAGGAAATACTTTTAATGTGGTTATTTGTGTGTAATCCAGCTGGATGAAGTGGCACGTATGAAATTATGAGAGTAGAGAATGCATTCGCCTTCTGTTTGTTTTGCATTTCCAAAACCAGTCATCATTTCGTCTTATTTTCAGTGTTCAGTTTAGTACTGCTCTGAGGACACAGTCTGGTTAGCAAAAATAATAACTTACCTGCACTGTTAAATGTCAGGGCTGAAAGTTAAGCAATCACAAAATTGGTGTTTGGTTTTAACCCTGCAGCTGACTGTAGGTCTGTTCCTTTTCGGTGCTGTCCGCTTGCTTTTCAGTGAGCAGTGGACAGGCTGGCTGTGTGCTGTGAGCTATCCAGGGCATGAATCCAAACCCAGTGCTGACTGCCCTTATGCCTAACCATATGGGAGCCCTTAGCTATGAGAACTGTCCTCCTGAATGTCCCTAAGCCATGGTGGCAGGCAGCAAGTAGCTTCTCCTTGCCACAAGAGTAGGGAATTGGAGCAGGGTGCTGACTACTGAAATGCTTCCTCTTTTGGTTTATATGTGATGGTGGTGCACCAGCAATTAAGCTTTGACTATAAGAAGCAGGAGCTTAAACAGCCAGAGGGCATTGTAAAGTAGGCAGAATGTAATTTCCTAAACTAGAATCTGTTGAGAATTCCCACAGGGATTAACCCCTTCTCTTATGGAAGCTTTCACTGATTTGGGTTTGCTCATATTAAAGATCACATGCAGCTAAGAACTCAGATTTTTTTTTAATTATTATTTTTATGTTATTACTTGCTATACAATCTAATAAAATTTTAGAAGGCTCTGAATTCTGATGGCCCTGCAAGTAGCAGTGTTTTTTCACAGTATGGGCCCTGCTGCAGCCAGCTTTTCCCAATTCCCATTTGCTCTGTGTCTGCGCAGTGTCTGTGCCAGGAGCAGGGAGATGGTCTGTGCCAGCTCCTTGTGGCACTCCATAGCCCAGAGCATTAGGGCAGTGGTGACCACGACACTGAGCAGAGGTGTCTGTGTGAGTTTTTGGCTACACAGCCTGTGTAGCTCAGCCAGCTGGGATGTGGCTGCCACGACCTGTGGGCTTATGCTCCCACACACTGAATGAGCTTCACAGCCATCCAATCCTCAAAAAAAGCCTGTTTGAGACTGGCTTGTGTGTCTCCATGAAATGCAGTCTGGAGATGTAGGTGCTACTTTAAACAAGCAAGCTGCAGACAAATATGTCTGTAGGATGTGGCACAGAGCAACACACCAGGTGGAAACAGTGTTGTAGCAATATAAACCAGATTGTACTGGAATCCACAAGAGAAGAAAAAAGGTTCATGAGAGGAGGAATGTCTGTGAATAATCTTTTCTACTATCAAATTAATTTTATCTTCATTACTGAAGACTACAATCCAAAGGGAGTGCCCAGGTACAAACCTGCTCAACCCTGTCCTCCTTTATGTTACAGCCACAGAGCAAAAGCTCAGAATGGCTGATAAGAGCAATTTTGGGACTGCTAGTCAAAATAGAGAGAGAAAGACACTCAGGACCTGGCCTACTAGCAGGGAGAGGGAAGGACATGTCTAAACATCCTCTGAAATAGATAATTGGTTCTGTACAGCAGCTCACTGATGGAAGCAGCACCTGGGTGTCCCAGGGAACAGAGCTGTACAGAGAAAGAGTGGGTA
Source organism: Irena cyanogastra (assembly GCA_013397155.1). Lineage (NCBI taxonomy): Eukaryota > Metazoa > Chordata > Aves > Passeriformes > Irenidae > Irena > Irena cyanogastra. The sequence goes on along the minus strand of VWZV01010921.1, from coordinate 168,620 downwards.
GGTGGAGTATCTGTTGCAGAGTGGGAAGAAGATTATGAAATAGTGGAGTTGTGTTCCTTTCTTCTTTACAGAAAAATTGGGATTGTCTTCTGCTACAGCCATGGAACACCCCACTGGTAGAAGGACCCACGTCCCAAGGCAGCAGAATCTTGGCTGCTGGTCAGTCTGGTGCATCAGCTTTGGGCTTCACCTTCTCTCCCTCCACAGAAGCTTTATAGTGCTTCTCTGTGCAGCCTGGTCATAATCAAAATGATGAATTTTTTTTTAAATTTCAGTGGTAATAGAATCTTCCTAGAAATAGCTTTTCAGAGACATGGAGGGGAAAACTTGCAGATGATTTTTTGAGAGAAAAGTTATTGCCTATTACACATTTTTATTACCCTCTCAAAAATTACATCCTGTGTTGTGCTTTTTGAAGAGGTTGATATTCAAAGACTGGGTCTGGGAGGCTTCTGTGTTATCTTACACTGATCCAACAAAAGACATCTTTTGTTTGTCCTACCAGCTTTTCCTCTCACGTGCAGTTGCAATAGGAAGTTTCTTATTAATAACTCATTATTGCATTTACATTTTGCATAAAGCAACCTGCAAAGGTCATGTATTTAATCCACTCACATTTTTCTGTAGCTGTTTTGAAGTAAATGGACTGTCTTCACCATTAAGGTTAATCACAGACTGCTTTCTAGAGTATATTTACACATCAAGGTGGAATGTAACTTAAAAGGTGAACAAAGAGGTTTGGGGATTGAAAATATTTCTTTATCTTGGGGATTTCGCTGAGGCCTGTCCTGTAGCTGAGACTGCAGATACTAAGTTCTATTCATACTGAACTGTTCAATTCGGAATTTTACTTTTTCAGATCTCTGTTGAGGAACTAGAAAGAAATTTGATTATAAAGGTCAACAGGGATGCAGTTATGAAAATAGCTGTCTCAGGAGACCTGTTTACACTAGACAAGGGAGTGTATCAGCTGAATTTGACAGTAGGAGGCATTCCTTTCAAAACGAAAGACCTTATTCTACCGGTAAGTATAGCATGATAACTTGTGTTCCTTTGCATGCCTGAAGGGCTTGATTTCGTCTTCTCTTGGGGTAATGTAGGTCCTTCCTGAAAGCAGTTCAACATGCCCTGAAACACGTGGAATTATCACCTTCTGGGTACAGCTTTCTGTCCATTGACTATAGCAGGAGCCTAAGCCAGTACAAAGTTGAGTCTCCAGATTTTTTGATTGGTTAGGTTTGGGTGAGATGTATCCCACCTGCAGAGTTAGAGCATAGCAAAACTGGAGCATGTGACAAAATTGACAGTGGTCATGCTGGCTTGGAGAGCATGAGTGGCCCGGGGAGGGGTCAGTGGGCACACTGCTATGTGAGGGTGCCACTGTGCCTGCTAAGTCAGGAACCAACGTTGGGGCACTCTGTGTTGCGACCAAAGTTTGTTCTTCATGTGTAACAAATCACAATATGCTGCATATGCTTTTTGTGTCAGTATAGTGAGACCCAAAGGAAAACAGAAGCTTGGTTTTTTTTTATTTCCTCCTAATTGAAGTTAATACAGCATATGAATAAAAGTTAAGGCAGTCCTCGGGTGAGATTGGATGATTGTTGTGTTTCTGGAAGAGCTGCTGCTCAGGCTGCTTTGAATGTCCACTGCAAGCAGAGTTGGCACCTTGAAATCCAAATTAGCATCTCTTTATTCCTAAATGAGGTGACAAGCTTGTGGCTGTGTGACTGAGAGTGCAGCAGCTGAGCCTCACAGCTCCTGTGCCTCACAAGAAGTCATTCAGGGCCACTGCTTGTCAGAAACAGTAAGCTCAGGGTGTAGTCAGAATCTAGGATTGAGAGCTAGAAACTCCTCAGGTTTTTATCCTGGCTCAGACACTTAATTCTCTCTCTCCTTCATTTAATTGGGAGAAGTGGTGCTGATTTAGAGGCTTTGCAAGGAGTCTTGTCTTTACACACTGACTTACATTTTAATGCTGACATTAGGTACAGGATAGCCTAACTACAACCTGGAAGGAATAAGGTGTGTATAGTGGTCTTGTGGTGCAGGCACCCCTCCTCAAGCCAGAACCCAAAAAATTATACCATGATCAGCTCCAATGTCTGTCTTGTGTGTCATGCAGGCTGTTTGCAATGACAAAAAGGATTGGGATTTTCAGCCTTAAGGTAGCCTCTGGCATTTGCAATGCTGAATTACAGAGCTTTAGAAATAACTTGTATTAATGATGGGCAACACGTAGAAGAGCTTACAGAATCAGTACAACCAAATCAGCATCTGCCCTTCTGGCCTATGGAGACAAGCTGAGCTTAGAGGAGTTTCCTGGGGAAATACTGACCACTCGCTTGGGGTTGCAGGATTGGGGTTGCCGCCTATTGGTTTGCGTGTGCATAACACGTCAAAATTATTTCTACTGTTTAGTATCATAATATAACTCAGTATTTCTTTGCACACAATTCCTCTTCACTGAACAATCGTTTGAGGCATAAGATACTGCTTTATGTTCCTAGATAAACCCTCGGCTGGATGGTTGCATGCGGGCGTGGAACTGGCTGAATGGGGAGGACACCTCTATCCAAGAGACCATAAAGATGAATGAAAAGATGCAGTGCTTTGCTGTAGCAGGAAGGGGGTCTTTCTATCCTGGCCGAGGTTTTGCTGTGTTTAATCTTACTTACAGTAAGTAGGCTGGGATTTTTTATTTCTGACCTGTTGTCCTGCCATTAACCATACCTGGTTAATAAACAGTGTAAAACTTAGGCGTATGCCAGACTCACTGTTGATTGATGCAGAAAAGATTAAACTTGTGGTTCTTAGTGAAGGAAGGCCTATATATGATAGCTTGAGCCAGTGCAAATCTGCCCAGCAGGGATTAGGTTCTTTCTGTGTAGCTCCAGTAATACATTTCACACTCAGACTGGCTCCAGCTCATCCTCAGCCTTGGGGGATTTACATCTCTCTGTCAGTAGCTTAGGTGTTTGCAGTCCTTACCATTGTTTTCTGCTCAATAGGGAGACCTGCAAGCCATACTGCTATATCTTGAGGTTATGATAGACAGAAAAATTAATATTGTCTGTTGTCTTGGATTCACTTTTAATCATGGGGTGTCATTACTTACACTTGGGACAAATGCACTAAGCATATCTCTGATAGAAGCCAATGAAATTGGCATACAGTAATAACAGGTTTCAAATCAAGCTTGTCCATACTAATGTAGCACTCAGAAAGGCACCTTTTATTGTTCTAGATTATTTTGTTTGCTTATCTGTGTAATCAGCTATCAGTATTTCTGAACCCATACAAATGCTGACCATTTATTTCAGCGTGGTGTGTAAGTCCTGCTCTGCAGGAGCCATCTGTTCAGTGTTACGTGGATTTTTCTGCTGTGCCATGGTAAATTAGGGTTGGTACCAGGTGTCTGTCGTATTACTTAACACATGGATTTAAAAGTTGCAAAGTAAAGACAAGGCACCATCTAAAGTGCAGGTGAAGTGCAGATGAGAGGACTCAGCCAAGATAAGGCCTCAGCACCTACTTTTTTTTTTTCCAAACAATTATTCTCTCTCTCTCTCTCTCTTTTTTTTTTTCTTTGCAGTGGTAAGCTTTATAAAGAATGTATTTCAAGGTGTGGTGAACTAGCAAAGCTAATACTCCTGTGAAGGGAAGTTGCAGGAGCAAGATTTTTTTTTGCAGCCTGCTTTACCTTTTAAATTATTAGGGCACTGAGGCAGTCAGAAGATAAGAGAAAGTTTAATTCAGGATTGAACAGGTGAAATAGAACATGCCACATTTCTCAGAGATTGGTGGTCAGGAAGAGTTTGAGTAGGTGATGAGTGTATTATGCTTATACAATTTTTGAGTCTAATACAGGCTTTCATAGAAATGTTTCCTGCGTGTTGAATTTCAACTCAGATTTCTCAATGATCTTTGGGCAGACTGGTTCAAAAATTGGTTTTTGATTGCCCTATCTTGCAGCAGTTCTTTGAATGTGTCAGATTGGCAGCCATGGGAACTTGACCAACCCTTGTGATAAAAAAGCTTTATGTTATCTTTTGACATTCTGAAAAGCAGCAGAATGCATAAGGTAACAAGAGGAAACTGATGCTATTTTCTTGTCCAATTTTATGTTCAGGTGCTTTGAAATTATTTTTTTTTAATTAAAAAAAATGTGGCAGTCTCTCCAGATGCTCATTTGCCTATGCTCTTCCCCAGGGAGAAATTGAACAGCTTACCCATTTGACATATTGTCCAATGAATTCCTTTTTCTGCAGCGCAACCTTCTTCTGGAAATGAAACCAAGACAAACTGGGAAATTGAAGTGAATGCTGTTATCCAACCAGCAACAGATACTGGTGTGCTGTTTGCCCTAGTTACGGAAGAAGCATCTGTCCCTTTATCACTATCTCTGATTGACTATCACTCCACAAAGAAACTGAAGCAACAGGTACAAACCAGTATTTTTGTACAAACCAGAGAAGTTTCCTTGCTGTTTCCTGGCAACTGGAAGTCAATTTCAAAAACAGTTGTCAGGTTTGCTGCCTGCCTCATTATTTGTGAGCATGTTCAGAGCATGGTCTGAAACAACAGTGCTTGCCTGAAGTTCTGCCTCTTACAGGTGTGTGTCAGATGCTAATAGGGAGCTCTTTGCAAACATGGCCTAGGTGAAAGATAGAAATGGTCTCTTGAATGCAGGCTTTTTTTTTTTTCCTGGCACAGAAACTGTTTAGTGCCATAAACCAGGGATTTCCATTCTTGCTTATCAGTAACTGTCCCAAAGTAGCCAAGAGACAGGCTTTAGGTGTGGGAAAAGTGCTGGGAAAAGCCAGTTATGGTGGAGTGTTGAAGCTACTATTTAATGGCATTCATAACAAAGGGCTAAATTCTGGCATTCCACAAGGGTAAACCATGAAGGATTTCACTAAATCCCATGAGCCAATTTTCATTTATAGTACAGCAGCTCCAGTTGGTTTGTCCCCAGTGCAATATAATGACTTCTGCAAGACCCACTAAGAACTCTCTCTGAGAAAACACGGTTTCAAGAATTAGTCCCACTGGTTCATTGGCTTTTCACCTATGCAAATGAGCTCAGAACACAATCAGCAATAGTAATAAACCTAATTCTCTGGAGGCTCTGCAAAATATTTGTAATAAAGGGCACACTGGGCTCATCCTGGTATTGGGTAAGTGTAGCTAGGTATTTTTCTGCTCATTGCCTGTTTTTCTTTCTTTCCCCTGCTGTTCAGTTTATCATCATGGCCTTGGAGAATACAGTTGTGTCCAGACTGGCAATAAATCTCTGTGATAAAAAGGAACACTCTGTAGACATCCTCCTCAAGAAAGATCACTTATCCCTGAGGGTAGATGGGGTAGCAGGAGAGAGTGAACTAAGCATCTCTGAGTTGGAGGACAGTCTGTCCATCTTGGAGAGCTCTTTGCAGTCAACGAAGACCTACGTGGGAGGATTACCAGGTGAGCCTCCAGTTTTGTACCACAGACTTCCTTTGCTTGCTTCCAAACTCGCTTTGCTGAGCTGGGAGTCAGGAAAACTGTTTCTGTTCAAGCTGTGAGAGTCCTCTGTTTCTGCTTGAGCAGGCTTTGCCTGCAATGCCGGAACATAATGGATCTGGAGTTGCACTTCCCTTGAATGTGTCCTTCTGAGGGCAGCTGGAGGCAAAAATAGAAAGAGGAGGTTTTTCTTTCTCAGCAATAGGAATGATTTAATCTGAAGGATTGCTGTAAACTGGGTTATTATCTTAAACCTGGTAAAATCCATAGGAGCTGGACTGCGGGTTCCTGCAGTGCTTCATTAATGTAATGAACCTATGGGAGAACTCCTTGAGGGGAGTACCAGGGCCTCAAGTTGTTTTGCCTGAAACTTGGGAAGCCCAGTGTGGTGATTCTCCCTGGCTGATGCTCTCTTTGAACTGATCACAACATGACAGAGTTAACTGACTGCCTCCCAGCACAGGGCATGCAGGGCACAACTAAGGGGTTAACACCATTTATAGTGTCTCTGGCTTTTCAGCAACAACAGGGTTTCTTCTGGGAGGTCTGTTTGCTCCTCACTTCTGAACCTGTAAGATCAAACTTTCATCTGAATTGTGAATTTTGGCCAAGTTTGGGAGTTTGTTTCTTGTTCTGCCTGAACAGGTTTATCAGTCCCTTTGCTGAGGAATGCTATTAAAGGAACACTTATGTCTCTGATGCACACGATGCCAGCAGCTAAGCAAAATCTTGCCCTTACTTGCCCAAGCAAGGGAGAGGTACAAATGTTGGCCTCTTGTTAGGTGCTGAAGCAGTCAGGCTGGAAGAGGGTGGCTGAGGTGGCACGTGTACTAGGACACTTGGTGTGGCTGTCCCCACCATGAGCAAGAGTTTACAGAGGATTTATGCTGATGATGCAAATGGCTCCCAGTCACACCTGAAAGGGGGAGGCCACATACTCTGGGATGTTCACACAGTGGCAGGAATAAGGCTGAAATCCCAAACGTGGCAGTTTCTACTCTCAGATTGAATTATCTAAGCTGGCCATTGCACAGGCAAGAGAGGTTGCCTGCTTTCTTTTAAGCTGCTCTCAGATGCACAGTAGAGACTTCCACAGCTCAGAAAACCATCCCATTCTGTCCCACATTCTCTGTGGTTTGCCTAGACTAGCTGTGCTGGGTGTGCAGCACTGGCTTTAATTCTCCAGAGCTGAGGGTGAGATACCATGGCTGTGGCAGCTCAGGCTCAGCTGGCTGCTGTAGGTTTAGCTACTATCCCCCTTGGATCTGTTGTGCTTAGCAACGGGAATTTCTGCCAGCACTCTGCTTTTGCCATTGAGAGGAACCCAGCGCTTGCATGAGAAACCCTGTCATTTGCCAAATAAATAAACATTTCAGCACTTCAGTTGGATTAATCACTCTGGGTTAAGTAACAATACCAAATGGTCAGATCTAAGTGAGTTTGGCTCATTCAGGTTTTGAAAACATTACGTAGTTTTTGGTTTTTCCGTACTTCCATACCCTGTGGAAAAAACAGTATAGTGGTCAAACTTCACGTCTTTATTCCATTTGCCACAAATAAAGAAATTATTCTGGATCCAAGTATGTATTAAGTCTGATCCGAAGCACAGCTAATGTTGCAGATGTGGAAGAAATACTATTTAGAGTTTCAACAGATAACAGGGAACATGTAGAAATTTATTACATTTTCTCTAGGCTTTTCAGTTCTGGTAAATCCTAAATTATGTAATTTATGTGATGCATGGGTGATTTTTCAGAAAATATGCATTTCACCAGGTGAAGGAACCTTTAAACTAGGCTTCCAAAAATCTTTACATGACCACATTTTGGACAGATCCATTTCTAGTCATAACAGAAAATGAAATATTTCACATGATTTACAACTACAACACAAAGAAAAAATATTTAATTTCTTTTTAATCTCTTAAAAATCTATCTGAAAGCCCACACTGTCTTTCAGTCAGCCCTGTGCCACATGTAACAGCAATCTTCTTGACTCCTTAGATGAGTCTTCAAGCTGTTAAGTCACAACTTCAACCAACTCCTTCTGACTCAAAATTTAGTTTATATTCATGTGAGGTATTACAATAGAGATGCTGCATTCCTTTAAGGAGACTTTGCAGATAAACTTTGGTAAATGAGGAGGAATAGGAAATAGATAACACCATTAAATAAAGCAATGGTATCTCTCCCCCAGGAAGCTGAAGAGATTTATAGTATTTCTTTGTGGCTTACAGATCTCCCACAAGTGTTCTCTCTCCCACTCAGTCTTAGATTCTGTCTGAGCTGTGTCTGATCACATCAGCCCTGCATATCTCCAGGCAGAACACTTTAAATTTCATATAATCTTGGGTCAACAGGACAACCTATTGTTCAAGTTGTCCTTGCTTCGATGTAAAGATAAGTGATTTATTTAGCTACCTCAATCACTGTGAAGTTAAATATTCTTTGAGACGTTCATTATTTTCCATTGCACAACCAGTTTGATTGGGTCAGCTTTGGGTTGTAAATAAACTAAAGATCTTTGGGGAAAGGTAGAAGACAGAGCTTGTGTAGATTTTCTTGTCGTTATGTTACTGTGTGGGGTTTTTGTTTGTTTACAGTCAGTGTGTATATGATATTGCAGAAGTTAGTTATAAAATTGACTAATTTCCTCTGGTCTATTGGATCGTACTTAGTGTCTTCTTCCTTGCCATCTGTTTTCTGCCTCTGGTAAACTGATTAAAAGAACGTTACCAATGGATCTCCTCAGTTAAAATTAGTCTCATTAGTCTGACCAGTTCAACTGATGCATTCCAGCACCTTGCTGATGAAGGCCAGCAACCTTCCTGTGCTCATACACAGCAAAATCATGGCAAAGATAAGTCCAGCAAGTGGTAGAGAAAGCATATGGGAAGTGCTTTCCTGTCATAAAGTTCTTCCTATAATCTTTTGGAAGCTATTTTGAAGAGAAAGTGCATTAGAGGAAGGTCTAACATCTCCACCAATAACAAAGCAGAGGGTTCAGAGATGGAGGGAGGGGGGAAACATGAGGCTGTGTGAACACATTGTGCCACTGCAGTGAAGCCTTGCTGCTGTGCAGCACAAAGTTACATGGTTTCATCAGGTCTGGAGGCCTGCAGAGACACAGAGCAGCTGAGGAAGGGTTCAGCCTGGGAGAAGGGCTTTGTGCACCAGAACAGATGGTGTTTTCCTCACGTCTGGGACTGTGCTCTTGCCTTCTGGCGAGAGAGCAGGGGGAGGTAGAAACTCCAGCATGCAAAGAGGTGAGCTTGAATTCATTGAAGCAATAGCCATCTGAGCCTAGGCAGGGCAGGTATTTATTTAAAAGCAGCTGTCAGAGATATTTCTCTCCCCTTTCCGACAGACGTTCCTGTCACTTCCACTCCGGTCACCGCGTCCTACCACGGCTGCATGACCCTCAAGCTGAGCAACACGGCACTGGACTTAGATGAGGCTCTCTACAAGCACAGTGACATCACCTCACATTCCTGTCCTCCAGTCCAGGAGGGTCAGTAGGTACCACTGCAATGCGAAAGTTTTATACTCAGAAACTTTCAGTGCTTTTCTTTTTTTAAAAGATATAAATTATTCAGATCTACCGCACTGCGTGTATAGTTTCTCTTAAACACTGAAGTTACGTAGAAGCTACTGATCCTTATGTCAGATTGATTATTGAAATACTCTCTGCTTTGAGGTTTAAAGGTTGTAATATATTTGTAAATAGTTCAGAAGACTAATAATAAATAAGTCAAAAGTACAGAATATTCTGAAAGTGAATACTATCTTTAGACTGTAAGAGACAGTTTCATCTGTAATGTGGGAAACCTGGTAATATATGAGTGTGGACTGGAAGAAAAATAATAATTCTGTATTATTTTTTATTACCAAACACTGCTTTCTGATTTGCAAAATATGAGAGAATAAAATATTTACATACAAGTTTTTAATTTACCTGTACTGAGATTATTCTGTATTTTGGTATTTGGAGACAATGACTTGGACTGTGTGGAGGCTACACTGTGGGGGGAGGGGAAAGAGCTGGGTTTTTGGTTGGTGGTTTTGTTGGTTTCTTTTTAGGCTGGGAGTTTATATGCTTTCATCAGTATTTCATACCTTCTCAGCTGCAGAGCAAATAGTGGCTACTATTCTTATTGCTAGAGTTTCTCTTTCTGGTACCACCGAAAGAAGACTCAGTTGTGACCTTTTGAAAAACTCTTGGTCAACAGAAAATGGAAAATGAAGTTGGGTCAGCAGGAAACATTTAGAAGAAAAGACTCAGTAAGTTGAAAGCCATACAGTTTTTGTGTCAATAGCTGCTGGAGTAAATGATGAGGTGTTGAGAATTGGAGAATATTACCTGGTGATGACATATTTTTGCTGCTGCGTTTTTAGATTGGCTCATTCACTGTGAGCCTAGTGGGAGCAGAGAGGCTTGAGCTGTGAGATTTAGCCAGCCTGAACTGCATGAGGTGAGAATATCCATGGAGGTTTATGCAGGAAAGGTTTTAGAGCCATGAAGTGTGTTCAACTTTTCAATCCTTCTGAAGCTGGGTTCGACTTTGCCTAGCCTGTCTTGAGTCACTTAAATCTTGTTTTATTTGGTCCTTGTCTTCCGTCAAATTAGTAAACTGAGTAATACTGGTATATGCTCCAGTGGAAAATCCAAGTACGAGGTGCCTAAGGTTACACCATCCTTCAGAGGGTTAGTATGAAAAAGGTCTAATTTTACAAGGTCTTTTATAAATTACTCTTGGTCAGTCATTCTTGGTCAAACATGTTATGTTTTCCCTAAGCAGATAAGGAGATGACACATTAGTCTAATAATCCTCATGTGCGGCAACATCTGTGACCAAACTGTGAAGATCCAACTGTCCCAGAGGAAAAAAGGAAAGAAGGGGAAGACTATTCCAAGGCTTTTTCTGGCAGGGATCTCTGCTTTGTTTAGCAGAGAAGAGGAAGGTACTCTATTAGCCATTAGACATGGCATCATAGCTTCTTACCATGAGCGAATCAATCAGCAGTAATGCAGTAGGGCAGAAAAGAACAGAACTTCATCACTTTCAACCAACCTACTCATTTATACTTGGAGAAGGACCTACTGTCAGGTCTGACCAGACACCAGTTTGAAAGGAAATTTCCTACTAGACAATAATAACTTACTGGCAAACTGTGCATGGATAGGAAAACCTAGGAGTAGTTCTGTGTTTTTGCTTTTGTTTTTAGTTGAGCAAGGGAAACCGCCTTGTTCCTGAAAGTGCTTTATGTTACTGCTAATGACTCTGGATCAGTTTGTGATTTGATAGAGCACCCAAGAAAGATTAGATTAGTATCTTCAGTAAGAGCTGGAAATCCTGAAGATATTTTGTTTAATGGAATGTCCACACTGCAGTGTTTCATTTCCTCTATGTTTTTCATGATTATTTTAGTCCTTTACCAAAATACAGCTCTGTGCTTGTTTTTGTTAATATTCTTCACAGTAGCCAATATGGGGCTGTAGTTTGGGTTTGTGCTGGAAGCAATGTTGGTAACTCCGGGATGTTTTAGCCATTGCTGAGCAGGGCTTGCACAGTGTCCAAACCTTTTCTGTTTCTCACCCCACCAGTGAGGAGGCTGGGAGTGCACAAGGACTTGGGAGGGGACACAGCTGGGACAGCTGATCCCAAGTGACCAGAGGCATATCTCACACCACATGGCCTCATGATCAGCACATAAAGCTGAGGGACAAAATGGGGAGGGACACTTAGAGTGATGGTCTTTGTCTTCCCAAGTCACTGTTTCACCTGACATTGTGCAGCTTTCCTGGAGATGTCTGAACACCTGCCTGCTCACGGGAAGTGCTGGATGAATTCCTTGTTCTGCTTTGCTGGTGTGTGCGGATTTTGCTCTACCTATTAAACTGTCTCTATCTCAGCCCACGAGTTTTCTCACTTTTACCCCTCTGATTCTCTCCCCAGTCCCAGCAAGGGAGAAGGAGTGAGTGGCTGCCTGGGGCTGGGCTGCCAGTTGGGGTTCGACCACAAAAATCTCCCATCTTTTAAACTTGGAGTAACTCCACTGAAAAAAAATACAGACTCGGAAGACACCTATTTTTAAACCAAGAAGATGAAACAAGCCCTGCTTTACTTTGTTCTTTTCAAATGAATCAATCTAGCAAAATAGTTTAATGTCTGGTATTTTTGTAAAACCTCTGTGGTAGTTTCCAAAAAACTACCATGTGGCATAAATGAATCACAAACATATCTGAGCTTTGTGTTAATGTAAGTGACACTATTTATGAGGCCAGAATTATTTTGGGTCCTGGAAACGTGAATCCTGTGGTATGTTATGGTACTCTGCAGTTTCATACTAAATGTCACATGTACAAGAGCATTTAATTTTCTAATTCAGAGCAGAAATTTCTCCCAAACTTTGCATGTGTGTGCATGTATGTGAAGATATTTTGCATAGACCACAATGCACCCTGACTCAAAATGTTGTTTAGAAGAGAAACTCAGAATTTCTCAGTCTGGAGAACGACAGAAGAGGTGGGGGGCAGGGTGTACAGGTGAATTTTTTTAATACTCTACTGCAGTACCATACTGGAGAAAGGTTTGGAGGAACAGGGAGCTCCAATAAGCATTCCTTCATTCCTTCTCAGTCACTTGCTTCAACCCAAGAGAAACATTTATTTCATCCTTGTTCAGTTAGTCTAGGTGTTCCACCCAAAGGGATCAAGTCTGTTCTGGACTTTGAGTCCTCAAAATGAAGCCCGGTGGTTTCCCTAGTAGTATTCATAGCAAGTAAAAAAAAGTAAATGTGTAGCTTCACTTAATTCACAATCAGAATAGCTGTGCATTTCACAGCATATATTTGCACAAGAACTAAGCATTGTGGATGCATTAAATCAATGTTTAAAACAAAACAAATGGTGTCTTCTCTGACTTCTGGTTCTCTCTGCCACATTTGTGTAACTCACCTTGTTAACAATACACATAAGGTACTTCATCACTGATCACTGACCTAAAACTTTGCATCTCAGAAAAACCTTAATTGAACAAAAGGTGGCTTTTATGGTCCATATAAATTAATCTCTCTTCTTATGTGTATAAGTACTGAATCTGCTTTTTATACATAGGGGTAAAACTCATGAATTAACAGATATTTCTTGGAAGTTACAAAGTATTATGCAAAAAGATGATCACTCTTTTTTTCCATTTTAAGCAGGTCTGATGGTGTATGGTGTCACTTCCTTTCAAATGGAACTGTCAAGTAAGCTAGTTTTGTTTATTTAGTTTTTTTTCAATATCTTCATTAATCAATATCTTTAGAGCAGCTGCTTAAAATGTTGATGAGAAATACCTTCCGTTCCCTGTTTTACTCTTTGGCATTTCAGGAAATTTCTAGAGCTTCACTGCTGTCTAGACTGTAAGATCTATGGAGCAGGCAGCACCAACACCCTTCCTGCACGAGCAAAATGCAGTGAAGGGATTCAGCATTTAGATGGGTTTTCATGCTGGTTGTAAGTACCCTGTCCCAAAATATGGCAGGTGTGTGCCAAAAGGAATCCCAGTTAATGTGGTGCACGGTGAGGAGGCAGGGTGCAGACAACAGGGACATGGCTTTTTTTCTGTCAATGGCACTGTCAAAGGTATTGTTGCTTAGCCTTTGGAGAAAATAAATAAATTTAAAAAGTAATTAGGCCCCTTCATTCACTCTGTTTCAGTCATTGTGAAATACCTGCATTAGGTCTTGGATTAACTGAAAAACAAATAAGAGGCATTTAACCTAAAATGGTGTTGGTTGTGGTGCTCTTTTGACTAGAAAGGAATTAATTTGAACACTAAAGTGTAGCCTAAAATACACGTCTGGAAATGGTATTTTTAGTGCATTAACATGACATTTTACTATGCAGACTAGACTGGCATGAAGTTCAGATAAACAGTCCAAATAGAATTAGCCTTTCTATCTGAAACTTGAAAAGGGAAGCTATTTGGTAGGGTACTTCTTCCTCTGTTCTTTTGTTTTCCTTTCCTTCCAAATATACACAGCCTTAGGTATAGTATAAATATACACAGTAGACTTTATTGTAAAATAATTGCCACACTTTATTGGTACAACACTTTCACCAGAAGAGTTATTAAACACTACAAGCAAACAAATTCTTGCTACCCAAAATTATTGACGCTGAGAGCTCCCGGCTACCCATGCAGACAACACAGGCTAAAACTCCTCAATATTGGTTTGTGAAAGCAGAACACACATCCAGAGTGTTTTCTTCATTTTGCCTCTTGAAGAAAATCTATTCTGCAGTGGACTGAGAGGGAAACATCTCATGCTTACCATAGCCAGAAAGTTCTACTACATCTGACTGCAGGCACACTGAGTGGTGACGTGCCTGCCCTTACAGCTCCAGGGCTCTGCCCTGCACACAGGGAGACACGGGTAAAAGCAGAGTGGCAGTAACACACTGTGCTGGGTTCCTTTGGGAAGTCTAGTGCCTGCACAGCACAGTTTCCAGAGGTTTCTTTAAAACAAAATAAAAGCCTAGCAGCTACTAAAATAAATTATTTGTTCTATGGTGCATATGGTGGAGGCTTTTCTCCAGGCAAGCAGTAAGTTGGTGTATAGAGGGATGGAGCATTTGGGGGCAGACCATAGCTGGAGCTGGACTGAGATGGAGGCTGAGTTTCTTCTGATAAAGAAATGTCAGTAGATGATGTTCCTGGAAAATTGCTGGCAGGCTGTATCAGACAAAGAAAAACAATTTCTTCAGTAAAGGATTACAACTCCATTGCAGTTTTGTGTTGTTGTGTTACATAATAAGCCCCATGATTAAATTTCTCACACGTTGCAGCACAACATTAACTTTAGTTCTAAAGCATCTACTTAAGTGTAGCAATGATGGTCTCTCGTGAAACAAGACAGAGTCCATCTGATACCCAAGTCATTTTTAATAGACATTGTGCAGACAGCTAGGCAATACAGCAGAACAGGAATTTCTGCAGGAAAAGATGCTTGGCTTCCTGGGTGAGGCACAGCACCTGACTGGCTGATTAGGTTATGTGTAGTTGCTCCTTTCCAGGCATCACTGTGAAATTTAAATTACCTCAGATATAATTAATCTCAGTTATAATACTTGCATAAATATTTGCCAAATGCAGATTCCTCTTAAGAGAAATTATTACAGGTAGGCACGTGTCTCCCTCTTTTGCAGTCAGCTATGATGGGGCTTTGCCTGAAAAAGGCAGGATAAATAAATAGAGCTTGGGAAGTAGCCCATCTTCAGGAACAAGCAGGGTTCATTAAAACAAAATAATGCATGTAGGGAATACTAATCAGGATAAAATCCTACTATTGCTTTAAACCAAGTTTTGTCACTGATTTCAAGAAGGTGAGGATTTTACTCCTCCTCTCATACACCAACAGGTGCCAGTCTATGGGCTTCAACTTGGGCTCAGATCCCCTCAGGTTTAGACTTTTATGTGAACTTAAAGTGCCTGGAATTTAAAAACAAGATAATCATGGATCTTGTTCAAGGAAAATGATAAATCTGGACAAGTGATGTTCCCTTCTGCTAAAAAAAAAATTAATAGCCACAATCCAGGGCTGGCCCTTGGACAATGGCATCTCAGAGGTGTCCAGGGCTGGCAGACCCCATGCTAAGACGTTTGCTTCCTCCATGGGGCTCCATGTGAGCAGGGGCTGCTGCCCTGGGTCAAACCCTCCTGGCAAGGAGAATATTGTCCTGTATTTGTACCACACTATGACTTAGTGAGTGCGAATGGGGACATCCCAACAGGAAGGCTCATTTATGCCCTTTAACTCTCTGAGGCAGTGCAGGTATACTGACAGACCTGCTAGATACATCACCTCCAAACCTAGTTGTGTTGGTTTTGGGTTGGCTTGGGGTTTTATTTATTTTGGAGTTGTTGCTTCCTGCCTCTCTCAAACAGCAACCACGGCTTCCATCTGTTTGTCTGGAATTGTTTTGCAGTGAGTTCTTCTTTAGCACGAATAACTGGAACAACCCATAACTGCTGTCATCACCACCAGTCCCTGCCCAGCTAATCAGGACCATTACCTGCCCAGCTGGCAGGCCTGTTACCAAGACTAGCTGTGGCTGAACTGTACCAGTAAGGGATGTATTATTTTGTTGGCACGTGTCACAATAAACAAAGAAATGCTGGTTACATCCTTTCAAAATGCATTCCTGCTATCACCATTTCTTTTTGCCATATGGCAGATTTCTTTTATAGACTTTGCCTCTCTGGCAAGCATTTATTCGGTAAGATACTGCATTCAGCAGAGAACCAGGAATGAATGTCATATACTTTAACCAGAGATAATCCACTGATGACTCTAAAGGGTAGACCAGCTCAGACAGGGTCTTCTACTCTGTGGACAGCTAAAAATTAATTCAGTTTCCCACTAAGTGTCCAGCGCTTTTGGGATGCCATGGGATATCCCAGATGTCCGCACAGATGTGACCTGGGGACAATGGGACCTGAACCTGGACCCTCTCAGAGTAGCAGCAGGGGACAGGTGGCTACTTGATCTCATTATCAGGCAGTACTAGATCCCTACATGCCAACAGCCCCTGTGTTCAGTCAGATCAATCCCAGACCCAGACTGGGATTAAGGACTACAACCATCTGAGTAGGGCTTGTGAAGATCTCAATCCAGCAGCTTGAAGCACTTAGATGGAACATGAAGACCACGGACCTCCAGCCCCATGGACTCAGCCCACAGCTCTCAAGCAATGGAAACAGATGACAGTTAAGCTTTTGGCTGTTCCTAATCATTCCTGCTTCCTTCATTCATGATTTGTACCTTTGAATAAGTTTATTATGATTTTTTAAATTAATATACTGATGCAAAAAATTACTTGTCTCCAAACTGCAACTTAATGAGTTCATACATAAAGGGAGGTGGCTTGCTTTTACTTTTCTTTTCCCCAGGAATAGAGTTAAGTTTTCCCATTGTTTCTTACTAACCATCCCAGTGGATCTCAGTGTTCCTTACTAACCTCTCCTAACTTGAGGACAGCTAGTGGTGTCTGCCTCTGAATGTTATAAAAGGGAAGGAAGACAAATGAATACACTTATTTGAAAAAGTAGAAATCTAAGGAAATAACGGTTTATTTTGGAGTGCAGATAAAAATTTGGGGTAAATGCAATGTATTTCTGCTTCTCAGTGGACACAGGACTGAACAGTCACAATGGATCCTCATGACTACTTACATTCATCTTTCCAGCTTAATTTCATGTGTTTCTATCCCCTTCTCTCTCTACCCTTGGCAACTCTTACCTCGTCAGCAGATGAGAGTCCAAAGGACAACCAGAGAAATCCAGAGGTCTGAGAGCAGACCAGAAAACTAGGCACAGACTAAGTTATCCCACAGACAAACTTGGGAGCTGGGATCCAGCTAAGACCTACCTCTGCAAAGTTTGTGCTGAGCAGCAGCTTATGCTTTTCTGATGGTGTGGCAAGGGTGTGCTTTTGTACTATACCTGAAGAGGCAGTGGGTAGGATGGATATGTGGAAATTGTTGCTGCAGAAGGACAGAACCCAGCATACGTCAGGATCTGCTGGGCAGGATTGTACAGGATCTGAGGAGGAGGTGCAGCACTGAAAGCGATTTGGGACAGAGGTACCTGTTGAGCACACAAGACAAAAATAGATCAGTACAATGTAGAGGGACTTGGAGCAGGAGCTCTCCTAACACAAGCAACAAGACAATTTAACAACTTTCTATTTTCCAACACAATACCAGTTGTACAAAAAGGAGCAGACAGAATGAGAGGAGGGTGTATCCGGAATGAATTTTCTGAGTAAAAATACACAGCTATTTTAATCTTCTTCCCTTGGAAAAAAGCTGCTGGTGCTTCCCTAGCAACGGTTACAGAAGCACTGGCAGGACTCCAGATCTGAGACACCCTGAAGAGCACAGCATACAGCTTTGGCTGCCTCTTCTTAGTCATCCAGCACCAAACACCAAGTCCTTCACCATTTGCTGCAGACTTCAGCAGCTACCTGATGCCCTCAAGCCTTTTTTCTCTGCCTTCCTACACAGATTTACCTAGATCTCCATTTGCAGACCAGTTGCTCTTCTTTCATAGCTCACTCTCACTTGGGAAATGGAGTTTGCTGCTGGCTCTCCAGCATCACACTCAGTGTGCTTACCTCATTCCTACTGCAGAAAATCCTTCTCTTACGGCTTTATTGGCATGTCTTTTAATTACAATGCAAAATGAACTTCGCAGGAAGAAGTAATAGCTCACATTAAACCACACAAAAAATCTTGGTCAGGAAGAAAAAACAAAAGCTGAAAGTGAAAGAGAGTTTGTGAAAACCCTAAAACCCTGTGCTATATAACAATTTGTGAAGGACAGCAGAGCAACAGAGCTTTGTGAAATATTTTCATGAGATAAATCCAGTGGTTTCTTTTATTTCCTTTGTTTTTATTAGTAGATTCCTCCACATGAGAGCATGGAATTTTCTTTTCACTGAAATAATAAGATACAGTAGTTGCCAGACAAATGCTGAAAGCAGCAGCTTGAGCAGCCAGGACTTTTTTTTTCCCCACTTCCTTTCAAATTTATCAGTGGGAGATATAAACCACTGCACTCTCTGGAGACAGTGTGAGATCTCTCTGCAATTGAGCAAGAAGTATGTTAATTGCATTTTTACAGGGAAAACATCATCTAGGTCACTGATGTACCACACAAGGTTACTGAAAAATCTGGGCCTTAGTTTCCTGGAGAAATCTGGCATTTCAGGAGCTGGCATGGAGAAAGGCTGAGATCAAAGGCAGAGAGCTTATTTCATGGGGGAAGGCAGGTCTCTCATCTTCAAGGCATCCTCCTCTGCAAGGCACCCACCTTTCTACCTGCCCTGCTGGTGGACATGGTGGGGAAAAGACACTGCTTTGGGAGTAGGGAGGAGCAGGTAACTTGCTTGCTCCAGACCCAAAGGTTTGGGGCCAGTGCACAGCCCCAGAGTGCCCCCCTCCTGCCTCTGACATAAATGAGTCAGGAAACACTTGCTTTACCCACAGATGTGAAATATAGATGCCTGTTCTGTGTCTGTCACCAACTTTCTGGTGTGGGTCTCTTTGTGTGCTGCTATTTGACCTCCTTCAGCTTCTCTTGGGAACCTCTCTCAGACCTCTCACATTCCATCCACCCACAGAGCAATGCTCTCTAATTGCTGAGGATGAACATCTCAACAGTCTTAGAAGACAAATTTGGGGAATCATCCATGCCACATCTACTAGTTCAAAGCACCTTATTATCATGCTATCTGATCTCAGCCCAGGGCCAGCAACAATTTGTGGTTACTGAAGCTGGTTGGATGCTTTTACCAAGTATTCCAGTAATTACTCTGTGTTAAATTACTCACCTAAAATACGTGGGTATGGTTGAGACATTCTAAACTGCACCAACACCCAAGTCAAAGAGATAAGGAGCTATGAACTAGCCAGGGAGTGCTAACAGTGTCAGCTCACTGGCCTCACACAGACCTGCCAGAGCATTTATGTCTGACCTCCACCTTCTTTTCACATCAGACTGCACCTTTAGTCAGATGAGTGCTAAGACTTAAACCCATGGCAAGCAGCTCAGTAATCAGGGGTTAGTTTTGATTTCCTTTTTAGAGCAGGGTGAGGGAAGAGGAGAGGGGATAAAACAATGCAATTTAATCTGTTCAGATTCCTTTAAGGACTGCAAGAAAGAGACTAATTAAACAAAATTTTAAAAGGCATCCCCTTCCCAGCCCCCCACCTCCCCTCAGGACTATCAGTAGTTCAGATTAATGCAGCCCTAAACTCAGGGCAGGCAGATTCTTTGGCAAGGTGTGTCAGAAAAACATCCAGAAGTCGTCAAATGAACGTCGGGACAGGGAAGAGAGTTTCTAGATTAACTCATCACCAGCAAATGAAATTTTCCATGTGGTTCTTTACCTGTAACTTCTGTAAGAAATAATCACAGTGTGTTACCATTTTGGGTACTTCAGCTACATCTATTGATGTAATATCTTGATCAGCTTTTTTGTTAGAGGTGACTTTAAGGTAACTGCCTCCATGTCCTATGTCCATGCTGTAGATCTTAAAAAGAGATCAGGGGAGCGTGCCACGGTCTGCAGGGAATTTGTCACAAGAAAGAAAAGCCAAAATAACCAAAACAACACCTTTTTTTCTGTCCAGGAAATACGATTGGTTTAAAGGAAAGGGCACTGTTTTGCAAACTCTCCCCTTTGTAATATGGTTTGGCTGCCAGCATTCCCCAGAGATAAACATGATTTTTTTTTTTGTTCGACTAGTCAGCCTGGCTTTGTGTTTTCTGGAAGTCAACCCCAAAGCAATGCTGTGAGGCATTTCAGGGGGCTTTGGAGTGCTCCCTGCAAAATACCAGTGAGCATTTATGTGAGAAGATGACATCTTAAAGCAAAGTAAATTTTTCTCTCACATATTTTAATGGTGTTTTGGGTTTTTTTTTGCTCTTTTTATTTCAGTCCCATGCCCCTTTCTTCTCCTCTTCTGCTTGATGTTTTCTTGGCCCCTGTCTTCCCCCAAGAGTTACTCCTTTTGTAAGGAAAGGGAGCAGACTAGCAAATTATTTCTGGTGCTAACTCAAAAGAACCCTGAGAAAGCACAGGCAGGAGCAAGGAGCGGTCATTGCAGTTTGGATTGCTGCTTTAGTAAGACTTTCACAAGCATAGCTGAGGTGACTGACACAAACTCATCTTTCCCTTGAACTATAACATCCTTTTTCTGCTCACACTGAGTGGAGACATGAAACAGCTTACTCAGTTGAGGTTTTTAGCTGGAGCCCTGACAGACTCACTCCAGCTAAGCTTGGGGTCAAGCTGCACATCCACTGCTGCAGTGATTTCCCTGGGTTTTATGCCACCCAGTCAAAGGACCAAGACCAGGACCCAGGGCTCTGCCTCCCAGCAAGGGAATGTGCCAGATCATGGAGACTGCAATTCTCCCAGTAACACCTCCTTGGCTTGATGTTCCTCATGAGCAGTGCAGTGATGGCCCTGCAAAGCACAGAGCTGTATCAAAGCATCAACCCAAATCTCATGTAAGCTTAGGTCTGAGCAAGACAGGTTAGGTGGGCTGAGGCTGGCTCTCTGCATGCTTCCCACAGTTGCACTTGCACCCACATCTGCTAGGCAGGAGAAAACATTTAGGGACACTAAGCTGCAGTGCTCTCCCAAAAACTTACTGTAGATGATAGCTGCCTTCACTCCACATGCAAGCTGCTCTTCCCCTCATTTCCCACCGCGGTTGTTTCTGTTCCCCTTCTGCTCCTCTCACAGGGAAGGGATGAATTAATATGGGAAAACTGCTTCTACTCACTGTGGGCAGCTGAAACTCTTCAGTGGCTGGCTGCAATCTGTTATCAATTCCTTGCAGGAGTCTCCTACATAAAGGAGAGCCCAGCTGCACATTTCTTACATGCAATAGCTCAGTGTGCTTGTTTGGCTTCAGCTGCACAGAGGAATATTTCCAGGAAATGTTGCAACTCTTAACAAAGGTGAATTTCAAACAATTCATATGGCCCTGCTCTATTTTAAGCACGGTTTTAAGCACCCAACACACGTTGTAGATAGCCTGAGCATGCTTCCTAAGGAATGCTGGGTGGTCAGAGCTGGGCCTGGATGGCCTCCAGTCTGACTGGGTCTTTGGCTCACTGGGCACCACTTCTGAGCAGCCCCTTCCTGCCAGTCTGCTCCCCCTCCTGTCCTGATGTACATCTTAGCTATCTCTCTCTTTTTTTCATTTTAACCATCT
Source organism: Irena cyanogastra (assembly GCA_013397155.1). Classification (NCBI taxonomy): domain Eukaryota; kingdom Metazoa; phylum Chordata; class Aves; order Passeriformes; family Irenidae; genus Irena; species Irena cyanogastra. Next base: position 147,335 of record VWZV01010921.1, on the reverse strand, counting down.
TGCTATTCAGTTTTCTCCTCTGCAACAGTGACCAGACATATTATGGATCTAAGATGACCTGTGCTGCTATCACACCTCCCTTTGGTTCCTGCATTTCACCTCCATCTCCCTGCCTCTGCCCATTTAGTTCTACTACTCTCCTGAGAGCCTAGTAAATCATGAGTCCCTTGCTTGGTCTTTAGGCACTGCTTTAGCAAACATGGCCACTGACAATGATAACACTAGGATCACCAACTTCACCCTTTAACATGTCAATAAGTCCAGGCAACTGAGGGACTTTACTGGAGAATCCCTCCCACCACAGTCTCTTCTGAACGCTGTGGTGCACATCAGCACAAGGTGGTGTGGCACAGGGAGTAGTTAGAAGGTGGAATTCCTTAGTGAAACAAAAGAGGATGTTAAAGTGTCCCGAGCACACAACTGTTTAAATAAAAACTTTACTGGTACTTCAGAATTCATCCCCATTTTTAGGGAAAAGAACTACACAAAGCTGAGCAGTCACGTGTAGGACTTGACTTTCACATGTTAGCTACAAACTAGCATCCTCAGACTCCGTGCTGGCCCACACATTCAGTGATGAATTAGAAGGGAAAAAAATATACCACTAAGTGAATTGCCAGCATTTGTTCATACTGTTGTGATTTTTTCTTCCATTCATGTATTTGACTGGGCTTGACCCACTTACCTGTGAACAGCTGGCAACAGCTTCACCTAAAGGTATAAATCCATGAGAGAGGCTGAATTGTTAAGAGGCAATGACTCAAAACACTCCCCCATTTGTTGAGACCCCAAGGTGCTCAGCTGAGGTGGAGGAGGTGAACTTTTGGGTTTGTAATGGCTAAACCTCTGATGGATAAGGCACAGGGTGAATGATGGGCTGTGAGTGAGATAGGAGCTGGATCCTGTGGAGATGGATTGTTCCCATTGTCATGCTAATTTGTGCTCTCTTGCACGAACCACTGGGTTGTGGGGGTCTCCCTCCTCCCCCCGGGGTAGTACCAGGGAATTCAGGACATTTGCCAGTACTCTCAGCGTTTTTGTCTTTATCTCTGCTGATGTGACATAACTGACTCCACTGCTGCTAGGATGGGCAGCTATTGTCTTAGAAGGTGTAAAGGATTCCCAAAGCATCCCACAATTCACATTACTATGTCAAGCTCCCTGCCTAGTGGGAGGCACCCGAGCATTCCCACCTGAACCAGACTGAATACAGACCCAATAGATGTAGTGTTCTGGGGATTTCTCTCCACCACGTCTTCAGGATTTCCTCCACCACCAGACAGATGTGGTCAGTGACTATCACTTTGACCAAGACTGCATAGTAACCAGCTCTTGTCTCTTGTAGGTGGTGAGATCCTCACATTCCTGTTCTTTCTTTTTTTCTCCTTGTCTGTGTCCTTCAGAGATGTTGTTGCACTTTCACATTGCAATGCTTTCATGTTGTATTGCTATAGATAATAACCACCAAAACGGTTCCATAGCTGGTTTTCCTTTGCAATCAAATTGTTCTATAACAAACCCTACTTTGTTTATTTAAAAGCAGTGACATTCAGTGTTGTTTCATTCTAATCTGCTCCAAGAGAGCTATTAAAAAGAACCTGGGTTACACTCTTGGTACCTTCTGCAGTGGCTCATAACATTCCAGACTCCCACAACACCCCAGAAATACACCTAAAGCATTTCCTTTGTACATTTATACTTCCTTGGTTTTAACTAATTTGATAATGCCAACAAGCAGAAAGCCTCTCACATAAGGCAAAAGACTGTGAGCCTTACCATGTCTTTAAATGCCCCAAGAATGGCTGCTGTGATAATCCCCAGGAACAAGCCGATGATGTTGAGGACTGTGGAGGACCACAACAGTCTGTACAGGTGGAGCACATCCTGACAGCTGCTCACACCGAGAAATTCATAGTAGCTGGAGGACTGGTCTGAACTGAAAGAGAATGCAGACAATGTCACTGAAGTGGGAATGGTTTTACACGTAATACGGAGCACTACAGGATCTGACTCTCTCCTGCTTACTTTCCTCTTTGGCAAAGTACTACACCCATGCTGCCACCAAAAAGTGCTCAGAACTGGAGAAAGCCCTGCTGAAAAACTGGCTCTGCTAAGGCCAGCATCAAATGTAACCCAACTAATACCAACCCTAGTTTGGCTGATTGGTGGTGGTTACCAGCATGGACCCTTCTTTATTTTTTATTCAGTGTCTCTAAACAGAGACAATCTTGGTATATGAATGCTGCCCTTTCCATTTTGCAGCCAGATAAGCTTGCTTAGCTTTGCTTTTTTCCCCAGCTCACCTAGAAATCTGCTGGCATCTCAGAAACTGGGGAAGGCAAGTTGCTTAAGCATTAATTCAGCCACAGGAAGGGTGATATTGCCAGCTGGCTACATTTGTTTATGGTGTCTGTGGTTCCAAATTAATGCAACACAGTACAGTACAAAGACATCTTTACACTCAAGATTTAACTATCCAGAAATCTTTGTTCATATTTCTACACCACATTGGTTATTGTAAATCAGGCATGTGGTGAAGTTACACCTTGTTGTCTTGCCAAAAGCCAGAAATACCCTACTGCAAAATTTGAAACCACAGGTTCCTGCAGTTCTTTCCAGTACCTGCCTTAATTTGAGCCCACTAATGAGCTCCTAGGGCAGCTATTTGAGTTGGAAAGATTTTTTTAAATGCCAAGCCCATTTTTCCACTGTTAGGAAATTGCCACATTGCCATGAGATTATGGTGGAAACCAGAAGTGAGCAGTTTGTGTTCACTCTTCTGTTCCCTCATCCCCAGAGCATGGGGCAGCATGTGCATGTATGGTTAGGGAAAGCTCTGCAGAGCAGTCCACAACATTTCTGGGAAGAACCAAGCTAGGCACAGTAAATTCTGGAAATATCCAATCAATGGCTTCAGGTCATGGTTCTGACACTGAAGAACCACTACTGTTGAGTTCACCTGGGCCCTGCCATGAGCCCATCTTAACTAAATAAACCAAGAGCTTCAGCTGCCATGAGGCTGAGGAAATTGGATTTACCATCTTGTCTCCATATCAATCTGTTCTATGGCTGACAACAAATCACTCTCTGGGCCTGTGACGACTCCTACTTCTCTCTAGCCATCCTGTGAACTGGAATTGTCAAATCTCCAGAGCAGTATGACTGCTTATTTACCCTGGATTTGTCCAGGCCAGTGCCATAAGATCTTGCTGTCAACTGTAGAATGTTGACAATAGCAGAACACACACATTTAATTATATCATTGAATAATGTCACAGCAGTGAATAGTCCCAAGTGTTTCAAACAAACTGAATGTCTCAGAGAAATGGCACTGAGGATCTCTATATGGAAGGGAAATATGCCTGATCTCTCCTTGTGGCTACTTGAAGCAAGTTTTAGTCACTTTTTTTGACAACTCTGAATACTTTCACACCTTTAACACCCCTGTTCTTTTCTGTGTTGAGTTGGGCTGTTTGCTTCCTTCATGGTACGCAGCTAATGCCTACATGTTAACACTAAACCATTCTCATATCCTGCATTGCAAATATGATGTTCCATCATCTGTTACAGAAAAGGTACCAAAGTTGAGCATTCTCTACCTTTCCCACTTGTTTTCTACACCTCCATCATGTCCAGATTTAATATGTCTTACATAAGCGAAAGACTCTACATGGGATTTTAATCTATTTCATAGACCTTCATTTACTTTGTGTCTCCCATCTGCATAAATCACTTCCCTCTAGTCCCAAATGTCCTTTTACTTCTTCAGCTGAGAGATCATCTGGCTAAGAGCTACTTTTTAATGCAGAAGCCTCGTGTAAAAGCTTGATTGTTTCCACCTTGTTTCCCTATGCCTAAAATGTTTATGTGGCATCACACTAGCCAAGTCTTACAGAGGACTGGGGTTTTTCAGGGCTGCTAGCATATGAAGAGGAGGCAAAACCAAAATAAAATAGATTTAGGAAGGAAGAAAGATGAGAAATACACAGGTAGAAAGAAGGAAAAGTGACTGTAGCTGAACTGCAGAGGGTTGTAGAAGTTGCATGAGAGTGCATGGTAAGGTGATATACAAGGGTAGGTAGAGATAAGACAAGGGAGAATGGTTTTAAACAAAAACAGGGAATATATAGATATTAGGAAGAAATTCCTCACTGTGGGGTAAGACACTGGAACAGATTGCCCAGAGAAGTTTTGGATGTCCCATTAGTGGAAGGGTTCAAGGCCAGATTGGATGAGGCTCTGAGCAGCCTGGTCCAGTGAAAGGTGTCCCAGCCCATGGCAGAGGAGCTGGAACCAGATAGTCTTGAAGGTCCTTTCCAACCCAAACCATTCTGTGATTCTATGACAGTAAGATGTGCAAAGGGTGAGCTAAGCAGAAGATTCAGTAAATCTAATGGGAAAAATGCATTGCCAGACCAACAGTATATCTGAACAGGGATGTAACTGAGTGATCAGTTTTGATCACACAGCAAAAACCTTATGGACATATTGAAAGAAATAGAAACTGAATTAATACCAACACTAATGAACAACTCCTGACCTACTTCATGCTGGCATCAGAACTTCAGCTGCAGAGGAACTGGATTTCTCAGCATACAAGCTCCCTGTGTTACTTCTTCAGGCCCTACCATTTACAAGTAAAGACAACCAATCAAGGATTTCTCAGAGGCCACAGAACGCATACAGGTACTTACTTCTCACAGTTGTAAAGATCACAGCAATAGCATGTGTTACTCTTGACTTTCAGCTGGCACTTGCTGTTTAAGGTATGACATGTAACCTGCCAAAAAAGCAGAAACTTACTTTTATGCTCAATGTTTCAGTGTTGTGTGAATCATCCTACTGTACTGACCACAAAAAAAACAGCTACTACAATATTGTCAAGTTGTATTACCTGATGTGCAGAAAGATCCTGAGATTCCAAAATTCATGGCTGGAAGCCAGAAGGACATCCCTGAGCTCACAGGAGTTTTAACCAGAACAACAGCCCCTGAGTCTGAGGGCATTTGCACCTTGGAGCCCAGAGCTCCCAGGACCAGTGTGCAGCCAGGGCTGCCAGAGTTCTCAAGCACCTTGCTGCACTGCCTGGTGCTGTTCTGATGAGACCCAGAGTGTGCAGCCAGGAGACTCAGATCTCCACAGATGTGGCAAACTGACCGTGGGTTTGGAGAGATACAAACATTTCAGCAAACACTGAAGAGGATGAGAGAACCAGTCGGTTACAGTGGGGAAATGGGAAGGGAGCCAATTTATCTGAACAGCTTGCAATAAATGGGAGCTCTCCCCTTTCAGTGAAACCCCCCTGAAGAAGGAAGTAATTATGAACAACAGCAAGAAGAATCTTCAAACCCACAAACAGAATAACTCAGAAAAGATCCAAGCACTCCAGCAAATAAGTGCCATTTATTGCAGGCTCTCAAATACAAAACTGAAAAGGCTTATTTATGTGAGGAGGAATTGCAGGGATGGACAGATGTTAGAACAATAAAGGCAGGCACATGTAAGCTACTCTCATCCAGACAAAAATAATTTTAATGACTCCTTAAGTATCATAAGCATTAATCACTTCTATTTGGCACTACAGACCAAATGAAATACTTTTTATGTAAGGTTTGGTTAGCTTACTGACTTTGAAATCCTGGAGAGCCATCAGGTTTTAAAAGCCAACAGTCAGAAAATGCATTCTTTCTATAGCTTTATTTGATAGGAAAAAATATCTCTGTAAACACTGAGAAACATTTTGTCCACAAAATGCAATCAAAATGTATTATTGAATGGAAAACTCCTCATATTGAAAAAGTAGAAGGAGCATGCTTAGGAATACATGCCTGCTTTTGACAAGTTTATCAGACAGCTCTGGCTTAGCCATTAATGTGCTACACTATGGAATAGTGTCCACAGGAGATGTTAAACCAGATGTTCCTCACTTCCTGTGTATCCTTTTAGAATGAAAACTGTCACTGTTGATGAGTCTCTACTCCTCACTTGCTTGTTCTCAGCAAAAAGGAAAGCCTTAAACACACACATTCAGCAACAGAGGAAGTTCATCTTGCAACTGGTCTCCAACTTGCCACACTTGTCCTTAGCAGGATTTGATCAAGCAGTGGAAGATGGGTGACAAAACTAGTGTTAGGAGGAGATTAAAATGATTCCTTGGGATTGCTTTGCTGCTCAGGACAAGGCTGTACTTATGGTTAGTGTATCACATAAATCAGCTCTTCTATCCCAAAATTGTAGGTTATAAAAGGACAGTCTCAGTCTAGGCTGCAATCTGGAAGTGGAGCTCACAGTTTGATACAGACACATCTCACTTGTCACAAAGACATCTCACCCTGAGACAGGACCTTGTTTCAACACCATTGCTCTATTGTGTCTGAACTTACTGGAGTGCAACCTAAGGTCTTTGTTGGCCTGAAGTCACATTCAGCTGCAGCTGTCAGCCTGAGCTGCAGTTTACTGCAGAAGAGGAGCACTTACTGCATCAGCTTAATCAAGGCAGTGACTGAACCATCCCACATGGCTACTTGTCAAACCAGCTTGAAAACCAATGCCAGAGCACAGTGTGCTACCTCAGCCATTTTGTGGGAACCCTGTACTTTTGCATTCAGTAGATCTTCAGACTTCCTGTACGCAGTGAAAATGGCCTGGGACCAGCAGAGTTAAAATATCCTTTTCCCATTACACATGCATGACTGGGATAGGAGGGCTTTATGAGATTGAATGGGCTACTAAAAAGTAGTTTGCTCTGATGCATTTTTGGGGGACTACTTCTGATAGGCAATAAAAGTAGTTTTTCCCTCTCCAAGCAATAATAAGGCCAGTCTGCCTGTTTTAATGGAGAAGGCTGGAAGTACAAAACAAGGCGATCAGCATGATCTTAAACATGTTTTTGGCTGCTTCTATGCTACGAGACACATATTACAGGCTAAGGAAGTTACTGCAGTTATCTATTTTTATCACTGCATTTTTAAAACATGCATAGAACAAGACACTCCTTTTTAGGAGAACAGTGAATAAACCAAAATAAACAAATTAGCGTGTGGTGTGAGCAAGGGTGGTGGAAACAGGCCATTTGTGGGTGTTCTGCATATCAAGACCTATTATTTCATTTCAGTGACCATACACGCAGCTTTTTCATGTCCTGGACATTTGTAATTTATTATCTCTTCAACATCAATTGAAGATATGTTCTCCTCTCATGGTAATTGCCAGGAAATCAAATTTTTTCTGCTTTGAGCAAAGAGAACTGAAACAGGCAGACCAAATGAGCTAGAGATCACTTACAAGTGAGATATATCAATCAAAAGGAAACTTGCATTCAGTAAACGACCTGCTTTCCTAGTTAAGTGTTTGCCTGGCATGCAGAGCATGCCCCCTGCTCACTACCTGGCAACCCTTGGAAAAGCAAAAGCCAAGTATAAATGCTATGAATTATTAACTCTGAATTAGCATAATACACTGACTCTAAATCAGTGAACAACCAGACAAGAATATTATTAGAAACTACCTACCCTTCTAAAAGATACAGGGTTTGGTTTATTTTCAGAATAGAGAAAGGAGCTCTGGGTGGCCCAAGTTTAGACATTCCCAGAATCAGAAGAGCTGTGGAAAACCATCTGGCCAGAAGCCTGAGGCTGGGGTCACCTGCAAGGAATTGTGGTCAGTGCAATGCCAACCACATGTTTATTACAGGAATCAGAAGAATTCCTCAGGCCATGTCTGAGTCTGAGTGTGCCTGCACACTTTAGAAGAAGAAGGAGTAAATCTTACAGGAAAGGGTGTTGTCACACTTAAGACCCACACTTGTCTGGGTCGGTCTTTTACATGAGGGGATCAGTGAAATATTTTTTTCATACATTTTCTGGAATCTACAACAGGATGCCCTAGCAGCAAGATTTAAGGAGTTGCTTAACCCAGTGGTATACTTCACTAAGTTTTCTAGAAATATTAGTGGTAACATTCCCTATTCACCTTTTCCTAGCCATGGCAGGAATGGCAATGAAGAACTGGCTTCTTCAAAGTTATACCACAGTTTAGCTGTTCTCCATTTTGCTTTTCTATTCACTCCCACCAATTTACCACAATAATAAAATAAGAAAAGAAACTAAATCTGGACTTCTCAGGAAGCTAGCCAGTTGGAAATGGGCACTCTTCTGACTTTGTTAATGTCATTGAGATAATAAAAATACTACATTGAAACCAGTGATGTTCTTGACCTGTGCCGGATAAATACAGAGATTTGAAGTCTTCTTGATGATACAAATGGATTAATTTAGATATTTCCCATTCCACTTGGAGCCTACAAAAGTCTTCTTAGAGGAAGATGCCAATGTGACAAACACATTCCAGACAGTTATTCCACAGAATGGATGGGCTATGAACCATTCCAATCCCAGAGTAAAGTACTGGATACAAACATTGATGATGACTCAAAACCCCAGTGACTGTAGTGATTTTAAATCATCAGATGCTTGGACAAGCAGGAAATCACTTGTGGGAGAAACACAGTGGCATTTCTATCTACCCATGACCTACATGCACAGACATGCTCTCAAACATCTCCCTCACTCCCCCATAGCACAGCAGAAATGAACACATGATGAGGTGAGTTTGTTTACCTCAGTCTGGTAGGCATCATATAGGAATCCTATTCCACTTGAGTAAAACTGGCATCTTCTGTTATACAGGGGTCTGGGTTCCTGTAAAGAGAAAAACAGCCAAAAAACTGATTGGTTTGGAGGAAGTGGAAGGCACCATGTCCTATATTCCCATGTGGATCCTTACAGCTCTGTGGAGCTGAAGCAATGCAGCCACTTGGGTAAAAAGCTCACATGCTCTGTGTTGGCTTTCCTCCTGGAATGGCTCTCCTCAGGGTTACATTTCCATCCTCACTCCACCACTAAGCTATGGAAGTATCACCTATTTTTCTCTAAAAGACATCACCTCTGGCATTTAACCACTTGACATCATTTAACCACACAACATCAAATAATACTGCTCTAAGAATTGTCCAGTCACTCTTTTTTCTGTACAGTTTCTTACCTAAAGAACCAAATTTTATTTTGCAGGTTGTTTTCAAGACCTCAAGATTAAGATTTTTTTTCTTCTTAAAGAATTTCAACAATGTCCATGGTGAGAACAAAGCACAATAGATAATAGTTTGAATATTCCACTTATAACACACACTTCAAACCCAGGAAGTGAAACAAAGAATAATGAAGAAATTAAGGCATAAAGAGAAAGCAATTTACATCGTTTGGTTTTGCCTTATTTTCCATTTATGCTATTGCAAAAGATGCATTCACTGCTCATATTCCATATTTTGCTTGTAACAGTTCCCACAAACTGATACAAAGGAAGAACACAATGAGATATCCTTGGCCAGATGGAAAATATGTGTTTCTGACCTTGGCAAACAGCCACTTTGAAGGCTGGAGGGTGCATACCTCAGTCAGTTTCAGACTAGACCATATTTGTTTTGGGAGGATTAGACAACTTGAGTCCTCTGTGATCCAATGTCTATCCCAAAGCAGTGTTGGAATCACTTACGGTTGCAAAAAAAAAAAAAAAGAAAAACCTAAACTTTTTCAACTTTCCATCACTTATCTAGTCCTGATCTGTGCCTTCAAAAGCATGAAGAGTTGGGAGTGTGTGTTAATCTGTTGGAAGATAGCAGAGCTCTGCAGAGAGACCTGGAATGGTTGGATAGATGGGCAGAGCCCAATAAGATGAAGTTTAATGAGTCCAAGTGCCAAGTCCTGAATTTTGGCCACAATAACCCCCTGCAATGTTATAGGCTGGGGATGGTGTGGCTGGACAGTGCCCAGGCAGAAAGGGACCTAGGGGTGCTGGTGGACAGCTGGGTGAACATGAGCCAGCAGGGTGCCCTGGTGGCCAAGAAGGCCAATGGCATCCTGGCCTGTATCAGGAATGGTGTGGCCAGCAGGAGCAGGGAGGTCATTCTCCCCCTGTACTCGGCACAGTACAAGTGTGTTGTGTCCAGTTCTGGCCCCTCAGTTTGGGAAGGATGTTGAGATGCTTGAGCACATCCAGAGGAGGTAACAAGGCTGGTGAGGGGCTTGGAACACAAACCCTGTGAGGAACGACTGAGGGAGCTGCAGTTGTTCAGCCTAGAGAAAAGGAGACTCAGGGGTGACCTTATTACTCTCCACAATTCCCTGAAAGGTGGTTGTAGTCAGGTGGGGGTTGGTCTCTTTCACCAGGCAGCAACTGATAGAGTAAGAGAACACAGTCTTAAGCTACACCAAGGGAAATATAGGTTGGATAGTAGGAAAAAGTTTTTTACAGAAAGAGTGAGGAAGTACTGGAATTCTCTGCCTGGGGAGGTGGTGGAGCCACCATCCCTGGATGTGTTCAAAAAAAGACTGGATGTGGCACTCAGGGCCATGATTTAGTTGAGTTTTAGGGCACAGGTTGGACCCAATGATCTTGAAGGTTTCTTCCAACCTAGTCATTCTAGGTTGGAATGCTCTTCTAGGTGGAAGCGCTCAAGTGCTCATTGCTTCTCAGTGTATCAGTCAGACCAGATCCAAGACAGAAGATGCAAACCCACTATCTGTCATCCCCTCTTTCTATGCCAACTTACAAGCAAAGGACTACTAAAGTTGTTAGCAGAAATCTTCACTGATTAACTTACACTGCATTTTAAAGCTTTAACATCCATCCAGGAATAACCCAGATTTTGCAGAAAGATCTGCACTACTTCAGATCACAAGCAGAGTATTCTCTGCTTGTTGGATAATGAAGTGTGAACTATATAAATATGCTGATCCAAAATACATAATTAGTTAAAATGCAGAGCTAGGCAGGAATGCAGCCAGATCAATGAATAAAGCTGCTCCATCAGCTTGTTTGCCCTTCTGATTACTCCAGCAAACTTAAGCAAGTTTGGACACCAACTCTCAAGGGTTAGAGAAAGGTTAGCTTCCTGCATCCAAAACTATTTTTTTATACTACACAAGTGTAAGAAAAAAAGCTTCAGTAACTCTTCTTCTCTAGAGGAAAGGCAAATACCACACAAAGAGCATGCCACATCTTGAACTAGGTCAACATTCTTCCACAGTCCTGGGAAAGCATTAGCCTTTAGCCATGACTTCCAGGGACAGATCTGGTTGGGAGGTCTGAGAGGATTGCAGTTGCTCTGCCAGAACAAGGAGCTGAGAAGGAAAGGAGCTCTGATGGACTTCATAGTCACAAACAAGGAAAGATTTCTCAGGGATGTGAAGGACAGGGGCAGGCTTGTCCCTAATGATATGATGGGGTTCAGAATCTGGAGAAGATGGAGCAGGATTCTAACTCTGGACTTGAAGAAAGGAGACTTCAGCTTATTCAGTGATAAATTTGGAAGAAGCCTATGGGACACAGTCCTAGAAAGCAATTAAGCCCAGGAAAGTGGCTTGATATTCAAGGTTCATCTCCAAACTGAGAAACAGTTCATCTCATCTAGCAGGAAATCAAGCAAAGGCAGCATGAGGCAGTGTGGATAAACAAGGAGTTCCAGATGTAACTCGGGCATGCAAAGGAAGTGCAATAAAGGGGAAATCACCAGAGAGGAAAATAGAAAAATTATATGAGCATGCACGGATGGGGTTAGGAAAGCCAAACCTCTCTTGGAATTCACTCCAGGAAGGGTTGCAAAGGGCAGGGAAAAGGGCTTCTATTGGGTGTATTAGCAGCAAAAGAGAAATCAGGAAAATATGTGCACATTACTGAATAAGGCAGGCAACATAGTACACAGACATGGTAAAGATCAATGTATTCAGTGCCTTCTTTGCCTTGGTCTACAATGGAGACCAGTGGGGAAATTGGTACAAGAAAGAATTACCCTTGCTAAAGAGGGAATCAGTTTAGAGAGCATTTAAAGACTGGAGATACAGCCTGTCTTCAAGGATGACAAGAAAGACAATCAAGGGAACTACACACTGATGAGAAGGGCTGGAGCAAATAATGTTGGAAACAATTTCCAAACATCTCAAGGACACGAAGGCAATTTGGAATAGTCAGCATGGATTTACAAAGGGAGAGTAATGTCTGAGCCACCTATTGACCTTCTACAAAGATGTGGCTTGGTGAATGAGTGGAGCTTCTTGCTCACTTGCTTCTGGATCTTTATCTTCACTAATCCCTCTGGCAGTCTCTCATTCTCATATACAAGTTGATGAAATAAAGGCTACATAACTGGAGAGTGAGGTGGACTGAAAGCTGGGAGAACTGCTGAGATCATAGTGTTGGGAGCAGTGACATGAAGTCCAGCTGGAGGTGACTAATTAGTTGTCTACCCCAGGGGTCAATACTAGGACAATATTGTGTAGCATCTCAATTACTGAACTGGGTGATGGGTAGAGCACACCCTCTGCTAGCCAGCAGATGATACAGAACCAGGATCAGTGGCTGGAACACTTTCACAGCACACACCACAGCATAGAGACAGCCACACTCACAGCTGAGACAGCCACAATACACAGAGTATCAGCACACAATTTCAGAAACCTTTAAGCATTCACACAAACAGAGCAACACCATACCTCATCAGAAGGCCTAAGTTGTCTGCCCATACACACTAACAGCATATCACCTCATAAGGCTGCAAACATCTGCCCTTCTTGCGCTTTAGCCCAACCTTTTATACCCCTCACGGTTCATGCACTGCACCTGTGCGCCCTCTGTTCCCTTTGGTGATTGTCAGCACACCTGGGCACTCCATGGCTCATTGCTGTCAATGCTGCTCACCTGCTGCTCACAGCTGCACCCATTGGGGATGAGGCTTGGCACAGCCCCACTCCCAATTCCCACAAACTGTGTACCTACAAAACACCACAGGACCATCTCATTTTTCAGAGAGACCCACAGGAAATGGCCCATAGGAACCTCAACAAGTTCAGTACAGGAAAATGTCAAATCCTGTACCTGGGGAGGGACAATCCCATGCATCAGAAAAGAGCGGGGTCTGACTGTCTGGAGAGCAGCTTTACAGAGGGTCCTGGTGAGTAGCAAGTTAAACATGAGCCAGCAATGTGTCCTTGAGGCAAAAAAAGCCAGCAGTAGCCTTGACTACATTACAAAGAGCACCACCAGCAGGCCTAGGAAGGTGATCCTTCCTCTTAACAATGGTGAGACACATCTGGAATACTGGGTCAAGTGCTGGGCTCCCCAGTATGAGAGAGACCATGGACATGGTCTGTGAATTCACTGACTGGAATATCTGTCACAAGAGAAGCAGAGCTGGGACTGTTCAGCCTAAGCCAGAGAAGGTTCCCACGTACCTTATCAATATGGATCAATAATTGATGGGGAAGTGAAGAAGATGGAGCCGCATTTCTCTCAGTAGAAATGTCCAAAAAATGACAAGATGCAGTGGGCACAAACTGAAATATGGGAATTTAAATATTTAAACATAATAAGGAGCCTTTTTTATTCTATGGTGATTAAATACTGGAACAGGTTTCCCAGAGTGGTTGTGGAGTCTCCATCCTTGGAGATACTCAAACTAGACACAGTTCGGAGCCACCTGTGCCAGCTGACACCGCTCTAAGCACAGGCGGTTGGACTAGAAATCTCCAGAGGTTCTGCCCAGTCTCAGCAACCCTGATTCTGTGAAGAAGGTCAGAGTCTATGTCAGGCTCTGACTAGCAAGCAGACTTGTTAGCAGACTAACAAGTTCTCTCAAAGTATCATAGGTTATGAGTTTAGCACCTGGAGACAGATGCTCCCTGGCCTTACCTTCGGGGCATTCACATCTTACTACAGGTTGCTGATGAGTGACAGCACCACATCACACTATGAGTCTGAGTCTGACCCTGAATGCTAAGGTACTCCCCTCATACACCACTATATCTTCTTAAAAACAGTGAGAGAGCTGTCTAATCTGCCTCCATCAAGTACAGAAAGATCCTCACTTTTGGCCCTGATTTCTTGGCTTACAGTTTTTCTACCTCTTAGACTTTCTTCCTCTTAAAAAATAAATTGGTCCTTTTATTCGTTTCGTCTTTGATGGAGAAGACAAGCAGATTTTTCATCCAAGTGTGCTTGTGACTGGAAGCAGCACTGTTCTCTGAGGAAAGAGATGATTGATTAATCCATACCAGCTATAATGGCTTGATATTGCTGTGCAGTAAAAAGGTCAGAGCTGTGACTTGGAAACGACCACAGTGAATACAGTTATTACATTTCCATGCACAATCATGGCAAACGAGTACCTTCCTTCATACACCTAATTTTGAACAGCAAGCCTGCTGCACTTGAGCAGCCAGCCTCCTGCATTCAGTCAGTTCTCTAAATGCATTTCTAGGTGCAATCAAATAAATGAGTGATGATCAAGTGTACAAAAATAACAAAGATTAGATAACATTGGCCTTGTCCAGACACCTACAGAATTTAACACCTAAAGCACATAGCTTTTATGTAAAGGTACACTGAGGATGCCAAAAGGTTGCATTGGTAAAAGCTTCCATTTTCATGCCACAGAGGTCCTGTGGTCTGTCTGTCTACGAAGGTGTTTATATGAATAAGGCACCACATGGATATTAAAAAGTGTTTTAAAGTTATCCCACAGTATGTCACACCACAAAAGCACCCGCTGGACTTTATAGGAGTGTCTATTACCAAAGGCAAACAAGACACACTTTAAAGCTTTAAAAAGTATTCCTGACAGACTGGTCTTAAAATACTTCACATTGCTCACAACAGATTGTGTATGAATATAATATATACCTACCAGTCCTTGATTCTTCTTGATTCGACTGCTTATAGCAATAGTGGTTGAGACAGAGATACTTTTAAATACTATATATATGTGTGTATGTATATATATACATTTCATCTATTAAGAGTAACTCTAAAGTATATAGCAACAATATTCTTTTTAACTTAGTATCATTTGATACCAAGAACTTCCTCAACCACTATTACTGAGACAGAGCTATGCAATACCTCCCACTAATGTGTAATATTAATATCTATTAAATAATGCATTCCCTTTCTCTACTTCTTTAAGTAAGTCCCTTTAAGTGGAAATGGGTAGGTGGGAAAGTTCTGTTGGTTAGAGCTCTGCTGATAGACATAGAGGACAAAATATGTAGGCTGGTAAAAAGAGGAAGAATTCTCTATAAAAATGTAGTTGTATTCTTGAGATTGTTTATTTATTGATGCAAAGGAAAAATGGACAGGTTTTATTCAATCTTGAGCACTGGAAAAGATGATTTCTTAGCTAACTATATTTGAGTGTGTTTGTGTATACTGAGCAAGTGCAATCAGAATGCCATCAAGCCAAGTTTAGAAAACTTTCAGATGTGTCAAAAAATCCTCAAAAATCCAGGACACTCAGTATCTCTCTTTAATTTCAGACAAATCAGAACTGCTCAGCCTTGAACCCTACAAGGCTAACTGTAGCTTTCTCTCTTCTTGAATTTTTATTTCAATAGTTTTCTAGTATGTGTATTAAAACCTGAGAGTGACAGACGGACAAGAGGGAAGGCTTTATGCCAAGGAAGAGAAGATTTGGTCCAAATATAGGGGGTTTTGACTTGGATGATTGCTTTATTTTAAGAACATACAATAGAAACCCCACATTCTCTCTGATGGTGAGAGCATTGCAGTATGTTTTTTCTGTAAGAAAAGTATTCTTTTAACAGTATCTTTGGTGGATTTGATAAAATGTCTGTGGGGAGGTTGAAGGGCTCTTAGCTGAAGTATGGAAAGAAGATTTTCTATGCCAGTTTTTGTTTCCTTGGAGAATAGATATATTTTGGATAACATAGGGAAAATTCTATCTCTCTCATGTGTAAGTTCAATTCCAGAAAACAGAGATATAGCTTAAACTATAAGTACGAAATGTATGCCATACTTTACAAAACACTGGCTAATAATTTATTGAAATAATCATACAGTGAGGGCTAATTTTTTCCAATTACAGTATTTATTTAGTCTTAGCTTCCATAGCTGCATCGAGAGAGGTGTAGATTGATCAGCGCCAGGGAATGTTCCCAGGGCTGAAACACGAGCATCAAGCCCATTAAATTGTTAGAACTGTGCTGGTGATGGCTTTGGCCTGGGCAAACTATCACTTCTCCAAAATAATTTCTGGGCATGGTTTGTAAATCAGTATGGGCCAAGAACCATTCCCAGTAAGTAATTTGGACATTGCCATTTGCATTCCAAGAGACTTTGAGAGTGAGGACGTGGGCTCCACCATGCCAGTTGGCCTGGGGAGCAAGGAACCATCCTGGTCACATGTAAAAGATGAATACAGATAAAATTCAGGAGTCAAAAACCAGAATAATGTTTTCAGTGTCTCATTAGCATCAAGTTTTAATTTTTTGTTTTCGGTTGTTTTCATCTACAGCAAAGCTAGCAATGAATAGGAGAGGGATAGCTGCCAAGATTTTTCAAGCTTAATCCTAAAAACAAACCAAAACATCACCCTTCAGTGCCAGCTCAGCCTTGTGCCAACAGCTGGGTATTCTGGAGATTATCATTCCCTTCAAGATCACATTCTCTGCTAACTTTCTCAAAACAGCCATGCAAACATGAACAAAAAGAAGTTATTAGCAATTAGCTTTTATGCTCCTCTGGAGGGCTAGATGAGGCTCAGGTACCTGTGTCTGTCCTACACTGGCTGAGAGCACATGGCACATGGGAGCATACAAACCTGAGAGCTTTGAGACCAAGATAAAGAAGCTCCTAAAAGAAGGGGCCAACATACTAGGAGCCTGGAAAAGCAGGAAGATTGGATCACTGTCTGGGGGCCCAAGCTAAAGTTGGTTGGATCCTACCCTGTACAAACAATAAGAGGAAATGCTACAGGTCTTCTGTAATTCCTGTCTCTTTCTGACCAAGGGCTGTTTCTCCATCTTTTTCAACAGCATTCCCAAAGAGAATGGTTTCTCCTGAGGAAAAATCCTAGGGATTCACAGGAGTGATTAATACAAAAATCTTCGTGCTTTCAATCATAAACAAATGAAATACATCCATTTTTAAAACTTTTATGAACAGTTTCCATATTGGCTCTGGCCAGTTTGACATCAGGAACTTCTGAGTCCAAGGCCAGTATCATCACTACTGCAGTGAGAGGGTGTCAGCTTTGAAGAACAAAACATTTTATACCTCAGTTTGCTCCCCAGCTTTGCAACTCCCATATAGAGCACCTGACCATACCCCTCTAGAATCAGAAACAAGGGTGGATTTTTCTGAAAAATGTTTTGGCCTTTTACTCACTGTCAGATAAACCTGCAATTCAATTTTCAGTTTGTAATTTCTGAAGGAGAAATAGCTTTCAGAAAACAATTTATCTTGCAGAATTTCACTGTTATATGGAAAAACAAGAAACAATACCCTCTGAAATCTCCAAGTCCATATTTCCAACTATTGAATACACATCAGCTTCCAGAAAACTGATTAAAATAACAATTTTAAAACTGCTAGTTTCCTAAAGACCTGTATCTTCTCTTCTGTTGTTAAAGAATCTTTAACTTCCTGGTAGCCCAACAGAATGCTTTACTCATAATTCATGAGATATGAAATTTTTGTATACATATAGTTACATACAGTTTGTTTTGTAAACTGTTTGTTTACATATATTTATTAACATAGTATTCCTCATATGCCTCATTAAAATGTATTTCTGTAACTAGTATCATTATTTTCAAACCTCTCTATTTCAGACAGCAGCTGGACAGAGAGGAAGAGGGGCGTCACTGCTCACTGTGTCCAGGAGCCTCTGGGCAGGACAGCTCATGTGCTCCCACAGGAAATGTTGCCTCCTTGGACAGGCCAGTGTCCTGGGCTGCCCACCACCACTATGGGGCTTAGTGGGCTCCTCTTCTCTCCCTTCAATATCTGGGATAGCTCTTATGGGAGTGCCAGGCATCAGCTCCTGCCCTTTGCCAGGATGTGCTCTTTCAGTCAGTGCTAGGGATTCTACAGAGGCTGCCATTGCATCTCCACCTCTCTTATTCACGAAGAAATTCAATCCACATAATAACTTGGCTGTGAGCATTTGGCTGGCAGCTATCTGGAATGCTGTGGTTGCTACAAAACCTCAGGTTTAAAAACCACTGTGACCCTGAAAGGAAGTCCAGGTGCTAGAAAATAAAGTCATGGATATTATGGAGAGATGATTGAAAGACAGAAAGTGTAAAACAAAAACAAACTTTTTTTTTTTTTTTAATTAAGGAAGTTGGGAAAGTACAGGTATGGCCAGAAAATTAAATGTACTGCTGGATTTGGCAGTGTTAAGTTTACATTGAACTTGATCACCTTAAAGGACTTTTCCAACATAAATAATTCTACCATTCTGTGATAATCCCTTCCTATTTCACCTTTTGACCATGCACTAAGACAGTTTTTTCTAGAATTATTAACAACTTTTATCTCACAGCCACCAAGGTCATAATCAGCTTTTGAATCCAAATGTGTCAGTTCAGTTTCACTTCATCAAGTGGGCCTCCAGACCTTCCCATTTCTTCATTTCAGCTGTCTTCCTCCTCTGTGATACTGTGATTTTCCCCTACTTTTTCTGATGTTTTGCACTCTTGATAGCACCACGTTGACTATTGACATGGAAAGTCCTAGGCTGCCAGGGTGTGCACAGTGGATGCTGGGTGGGACTTGGAAGGGAGAGTGCTAAAAAAAAAGTGAGCCATTTCTGGACTCCCACAGTCCTGCATAAGTGCATCAGCCCAGCTCCAAGGTCATGCTATTGCCAAGGGCTGCAATGGACTGGACTGGCAGAAATAGAATGTTTTCAATATTTTTGCTATTTTTTCCAAAATTCATCTAATAATTAGAAAAGTATATTAAGACACTTTAAGCCCCAGAATTAGGTTTTCAAGTGCTCTTTTTATCTGAGCTGCAGAAATGGCTAGTGTGTGTTAATTCAGCTTCTACACGTATTGCCCAGGCCTTAGGAGTCAAGGGCTCCCAAATGTACAGTTGATCAAACGCTTCAAAGTGATGCAGAGTGAGACAGAGACATGCTTCTGTCCATGCCATACTGCTGCTGTAACTACAGCACATTAGTGATCCCTTGGTGCAAATAATACATTCCCAGTGTTGTTTAAGCATTTCAGAGGCAGCCGCCTCGGTATCTGGTTACATTCTTTGGGTGAGGTCATGCCATGAGAGCAGTTCTACCAAAGACTGCAGACAGCACTTACCCCTTCTTGCACTTCTACATACGCCTTGCATGAATTTAAGAGCTAATCTTCTTCCAGAAATGCTGCACTCTAGCCTAGAGACCCTTCCTATTTTGTCTGCTATGCTGAAACAACCCAAATTCAGTGATGAAAATAGGGAAAGCAGCTGGTGGGGCTTAAAGCTTTACTCTCACAAACCAGATTTACTTCACATTTCCAGGGGTTCTTTTTAGAATTTCTATTTAATCTGAAAGACTGGATCCTACAGAATCCTCTTCTCTTAATATCTCATAGCAGCACATATTCATTTCAGGTCTTTCAAACCAGTAAATATTCAGAATACTTGTACACTGTCATGGCTGAACAGCACACATATATAGTTCTGTCTCACTTTATACTTTTTCACTGATTTTTATTTTATGTAAATACTCTGCAGCGGTAGCCTTAGTCCTACTTTTCTTTATTTTGGTGAGGTTTGTGGTTTCCCACTGTTGGAAAATGGGCACAGACAGAATATTTCCTGATGTGGACTGACAGGTCTGTTCTCAGATGGATACAGATCTATTAGGAGAGGTTAAGACCTCTTCAAACAGGTGATTTTCTCTTAATGACTTTAGGCCACACTCTCCGTGGCACAAAGGTGGGAGGAAAGGCCCGTCAGCCTTCATAAGCGGATGGAGTCAGTGGAAAAGGCAAAAGGAATGGGAGCTGACTTTGTTGCACATTTCCAAGGAGGTTCAGTAGCTGCAGTGCCTCTAGCTGAGCAGGCTCAGGTGGTGGCAGGAAGGAAAGATGTGTGTACAGAGCTGCTGAGTGACACAGCATCTGTCTGCCTGGGGGGCTGCTGCTCTGGCTGCTCTGGGGATAAGGGCACTCAAGGCTCCAGTGAGGAAGCCTACTCCTGCCTTAATACAGCAAATCCAAGCCTGGCTCAGGTATAGGTCTGCTTTTCTTTAGTCAAGTCTTGATAGCCAGTGTCTCTCAGGATGAGGCTATAGACCTTCCCATAACACCTGCAATAGCTATGTTGTGTAGTTAAAAACTTAGACTTACCACTGGCTTTTACACAAGTTTCTAATGATGCAATTAGCTGATACTATTCAAGGCTGTAATTTTAGTTATTGCTTGATGCAGTTGGGTATTTAATTGCTTATTATAGTTGATTACTTACATTGATTACATTACTTTGATTATAGGGTTTGTTATATGAACTGATTGCTCTGTCTTGATTGTAATGATGTTGTGCCGTATGAGTAATTAACGTTTTCACAAGAATGCAAGAACTGTTTATTCTGTTTCTGGTAATGTAACTCAAATACATGAAAAACTGCTCCATCTCTTTCCTATTTCCTTAATGCTATCAGAATATGTAAGAAATCACTGAACCACAGAATATTCTGAGTTAGAAGGGACCCACAAGAATCATGAAGTCCTTCTCTTAAGTGAATGGAACGATCCCACTCAGGGATCAAACCTGCAACCTTGGCATTATGAGCACCATGCTTTAACCTACTGTGCTAATCTCATATAAATCTTTAAGCATACTACTGCAAGAAGTGTCATTTTTGGAGACATTAGCCTTTAGACATCTGAAATACTGAGTATCTTGCTGACTGAAATGTACAGGGGTTTAATTTATAATGGTCTTTTGGGTTTATTTTATAGCAAAGTGAAGGAAAAAAGGCTGCACTAAATACACCTAATTGAGCAATATATAAATATATTGAATATCTACATCTACAAATAAAATGCTGGAGGCTTAATAAACATTGTAGTGTTGATTTTAATTTTCAGGGCATGGCACAACATATCCCTATCATAATTTAATTAATGTAATAACAACTTTATGCATGACATTTTTATGCCAGGTATTAGCAGAAAACAGCCAGAAAGCAGGTGTTTATGCCCAGCAATTTACCATGAAAGCTCCCTATCATTCCTGTAACAGGGAGACCCCCACTGACACATGTCAGCCAGGCTGACAGGCCTCATCCAAACAGGAAGGACTGCAGGACTGGGACCCAAAAAGTAAGAGAGGAAAAATCCATGAGAGAAACCTCAAGAGGAATGAAAAGATACGAGTTTTAAAAGTAAAACAGTCTAAACAATTAGTGAAATGGTTCATGAATGCCCAGACTGCTCAGGTACAACTAGCTTTTCCCCATCTCCACTGGCCTGTCGTTTTGAAGCTCATATGCATTTCAGAAGATCAGAAATATGGAAATACATGGCGCTCAGCGCTCCGGAGGTGAAGAAGTCACTGGATATACTGACGCTGGGAATGTGGAGAGAACTGCACTGAGCCATACAGGAAAATTCAAGGCAGATTAGGTAAAAAAAATTTCTTAAGTATGTTATCTTCTTGGCATTTATCATAAAAGACTAAATAAATATATGACACGTGTGAAGTTCCATAATCTAGCAGCGGTGATGCAAGAAATTTTAATAAGCTCTTCACAGAGCCATAAATAATCATCAATCAAAACTTCACTGAATACCTGGGAACATACTTTCCATGGACATTATATGCAACTGAATAATCATCCACCCATAGAGAGAGAGATTCATGCTCTGTGACATGATTGTTCATACTAATCGTGGTTTCTTCTTCAAGGTGAAGCAAATAAAACCTTTGCTAGGGCAAATTGCAGCATACTGAAAAACCCTTAATTACACCCCAAATTTTTACTCTAGTAGAATTTAAGGACTTGTGAATAATTTGTGAATTTAAGATCCATGTGAATAAACAATGCCTTTACCTTTTTTTTTTCTTTTTAACTCCACTAGTTTCTGCACTGCAAAACTGAAAACAATGCTTTTCCTTTGAGAAATGATGAAAAAACATGAAGTATTTTTGCTGCAATCCGAAGTCTGCAGGTGGTTATTTTCTCTCCCTTTATATGTCTGTGTAGAAACTTTGAATTTTTTTCATAGAAAAGAAACATCTGTTGTTAGTCTAGAAACATTTCTGAGAATAGGAAACAGTAAAGGAAATTATCTTCTGTTGGCAGCACATAAGAGTGAAGTAGATCATACTTTTCAGAACAGACTGCAAGCCCTTTGCCCCAGTCACTCACCTTTCTGAGGATTAAAGTGTAATTAACTTGCTTAGTACGCTTTGCATAAATTCCATCATGGCCTGTGCTTTGCAAAGTAACAAAGTAAAGATGGAAGTAGACAATAAATCTCCCCTCACCCAAGCTGCTATTCTACACTGCTGAACAAGTTCTGCTATCTCTGCCACTCATCTGGTTTTTGAATGTATAGAAGCCACACAGATACAGAAGCCAATTAATCTATGTACAAATGCAGAAGACTATAATCTGTAGGAACTAAAATATCAATGTAATTTTGAATTTGGATCAAATCCTTCTCATTTTCTCATATTATTTCTTGCATTAATAATATGATTATTAATATTAGTAAAATGTGTGGAATTTCCCTATCCCATTTCCTTATTTCTGGAGGTGATTTACAATATACTCAATAGAATTCATGCCTATCTAAGTACACTAGAAGCAAAGCTAAAAGAAAATAATTACATTTTCAGAGCCAAATAAATTAGAAATGCCAGATTTGCTACAACCCCAATGCACTAAAAATTCTGCCCAGCTGTACACTGACATTGTAGTCTCTGTGCAACAGGATCATGCAATTAAATGGCAGTGGCATTTAACCATTAGCTTTCAAATATTCAAATGTGTGGATCATTCTCTTAACATTTTCCCACAGTACAAACTCCAATTTAAAATAAAAGAGTAGTCTTCCTCTCTCCCTATTGTGTGTAATTGTAGTGAGATGGCCTTACTGCATCTTCACAGAACTCTTCCCTCAAAGCTGCCTTGCTGCAGTTGGAATGACCAAAGCAATGACATTAATGAGAGATCTCAGTTTGGGCTGTTACATCTCAAAGNGTACAAAACCTCTGCATCTGTGTTCTAGACCAGAAAACATTAGCAAGATGGCAGTTTTGCTGACAAGTCCCTGGATGCATCCAGTATATCCAATATATGTGTACTCATATATATATATATATATAAATATATATTGAATGTATTCATCATTGAGTTGTCTTGTATGTTATCCATTATGTGAGGAATACTGGTTTTAGTAGAGATATTTTTCAAGTTATGTTCATATTAAAGATTGCATTTCCTCTGTAGATTTGAAGACCAGCAAACCTAGATCAGAAATCTTGATAAATGGTTTTCAAGTGTTTTTAATCTATCAAATCCTAAACATTTTCCAGCAGAGAACAGGTCTTGGCACTACACAGACAGATTTTACATGAGGTAATAAGAGTTTCTACCCAACTGTAAAAATAGTTCACAGGAGCATTCCTTGAAGAGCCTCCTGAATAACAAAGGCTAAATAATTTCATCCCAAGACATATGCTTCAAGTTCATAACCTCTGGATATGCTTCATAAGATTACACAAAATGAAGCTTGGGATTTAGATATTTCAGTGATGGAGAATTATACATAACCTTCACAAAGGTGCTTCCATAATTCATTTTTGTCAAAACCATGTCTGCTCCATGGTTTGAATCTCTTTAGCATTGACTTCAACTCACTGCATTTCTTTTGTTTTCGTTTGAGAGGCTAAAAGCCCTCTGCTATCAGATAACCTTTGACTACACAGATACCTTTGAAAGGCCATGATCAATTTACCTGTCAACCTTTTCTATGTTAAATGAAATAAATCAAACTTCTGAGTACTTTTTCTAAAAGCGACCACTTCCGATTTCAGATTATTCTTCTCCAAACTCCTTCCAAGTCAATCAGGTCTTTGGCAAAGCACCAAGAAATACCAGAGCTGGAATCAGTAATCTAGCAGTGGTCCCACAGGCTATTCCTATACCCACAGGCTATTCCTATATTGCCAAACAAAAGCCAGAGACCAAACTCTACACAGTTCCACCACTTTGTTCACACCAACACAGCTTAGCATTATATGTCTAGTTCAGATCTGGTTTCAAAATAGCTTGTAGGGGTGGTCTGAAACTCTTCTGTAATGTCAGTACCTTATCTTCTCCTAGATGTCCTCCTGACTTCTGTTGTGAGGCTTTTGTACCTCTAATTTACCTTTCATAGGACCGGGCACTTCCAAGCTTCACAGAGAAAATATATATCGNTTTACCTTTTTTTTTTCTTTTTAACTCCACTAGTTTCTGCACTGCAAAACCGAAAACAATGCTTTTCCTTTGAGAAATGATGAAAAAACATGAAGTATTTTTGCTGCAATCCGAAGTCTGCAGGTGGTTATTTTCTCTCCCTTTATATGTCTGTGTAGAAACTTTGAATTTTTTTCATAGAAAAGAAACATCTGTTGTTAGTCTAGAAACATTTCTGAGAATAGGAAACAGTAAAGGAAATTATCTTCTGTTGGCAGCACATAAGAGTGAAGTAGATCATACTTTTCAGAACAGACTGCAAGCCCTTTGCCCCAGTCACTCACCTTTCTGAGGATTAAAGTGTAATTAACTTGCTTAGTACGCTTTGCATAAATTCCATCATGGCCTGTGCTTTGCAAAGTAACAAAGTAAAGATGGAAGTAGACAATAAATCTCCCCTCACCCAAGCTGCTATTCTACACTGCTGAACAAGTTCTGCTATCTCTGCCACTCATCTGGTTTTTGAATGTATAGAAGCCACACAGATACAGAAGCCAATTAATCTATGTACAAATGCAGAAGACTATAATCTGTAGGAACTAAAATATCAATGTAATTTTGAATTTGGATCAAATCCTTCTCATTTTCTCATATTATTTCTTGCATTAATAATATGATTATTAATATTAGTAAAATGTGTGGAATTTCCCTATCCCATTTCCTTATTTCTGGAGGTGATTTACAATATACTCAATAGAATTCATGCCTATCTAAGTACACTAGAAGCAAAGCTAAAAGAAAATAATTACATTTTCAGAGCCAAATAAATTAGAAATGCCAGATTTGCTACAACCCCAATGCACTAAAAATTCTGCCCAGCTGTACACTGACATTGTAGTCTCTGTGCAACAGGATCATGCAATTAAATGGCAGTGGCATTTAACCATTAGCTTTCAAATATTCAAATGTGTGGATCATTCTCTTAACATTTTCCCACAGTACAAACTCCAATTTAAAATAAAAGAGTAGTCTTCCTCTCTCCCTATTGTGTGTAATTGTAGTGAGATGGCCTTACTGCATCTTCACAGAACTCTTCCCTCAAAGCTGCCTTGCTGCAGTTGGAATGACCAAAGCAATGACATTAATGAGAGATCTCAGTTTGGGCTGTTACATCTCAAAGAGGGAAGCCAATGGATCAGTGTTTATGTCAGGGGGCTAGGGAATCCTGGACCAATCCTTGGTTTTGTCCGCAGTGAAAGCATTTGTCCTACACAGTGGGGCAGATGGGAAAGGAACTCAAACCTCTCTTTCCCTCCTCATCAACAAGTGAATTCCTCTTTGGTATCCAAACACAGTGTGTGTGCGCTGCCTAATGGTTTAGACATTTCTGTTTGGTTGGCACAATACCAGCCCTTTTCTCTCAGGAGAACAAGTCACAGCAGGAAAGGAAAAAAAAAAGGGATTTTAAAGAATTTGCAATTTGGCTAAACCTGAAAGGAATTTCAGGGATTAAAAAAAGCGCTGTATTAACTGGGGGCTTTCTCCCTGCCAGTGTGAGAGGCTCTGCAAACTTGAGGGGGAATCATAAGAGGTCCTCCAAAAAAAAAAAGGTTGCCATTATTTTTCTTACTGCAAAATATCTGGCAACCAAACGAAAAACTAATACATACTACCAGTTCCTCTATAATGTTAGCAAATTCAGGCTGTATGCATAATACTTACCTGTCTGGAAACAGAGGAATATCAGATTGCAGATTCGTGGGTACAAAACCTCTGCATCTGTGTTCTAGACCAGAAAACATTAGCAAGATGGCAGTTTTGCTGACAAGTCCCTGGATGCATCCAGTATATCCAATATATGTGTACTCATATATATATATATANCCTCTGCTATCAGATAACCTTTGACTACACAGATACCTTTGAAAGGCCATGATCAATTTACCTGTCAACCTTTTCTATGTTAAATGAAATAAATCAAACTTCTGAGTACTTTTTCTAAAAGCGACCACTTCCGATTTCAGATTATTCTTCTCCAAACTCCTTCCAAGTCAATCAGGTCTTTGGCAAAGCACCAAGAAATACCAGAGCTGGAATCAGTAATCTAGCAGTGGTCCCACAGGCTATTCCTATACCCACAGGCTATTCCTATATTGCCAAACAAAAGCCAGAGACCAAACTCTACACAGTTCCACCACTTTGTTCACACCAACACAGCTTAGCATTATATGTCTAGTTCAGATCTGGTTTCAAAATAGCTTGTAGGGGTGGTCTGAAACTCTTCTGTAATGTCAGTACCTTATCTTCTCCTAGATGTCCTCCTGACTTCTGTTGTGAGGCTTTTGTACCTCTAATTTACCTTTCATAGGACCGGGCACTTCCAAGCTTCACAGAGAAAATATATATCGGAGTAACAGGAACAAAAATGATAGTACAAAAGGCTCCAAGCTTTTCAGGCCCTCCAGGAAAATTCTTTTTCAAAGTATTTGCTCTTTGACTTAAAGTGTAGTCAACTGCATTTGGATGTGTGAATGGGATTGTCTTGCAGTACAAAAGAGAGCTCTTGGCAGATGTGCTTAAGTTGGTTGCATGAATCCTCCTTTGCTCCAACCTTTGAACTAAATTAATAATAAAAATTAATTCCACACTGTAAATGGCTGGTACCCTAAGAATGCAATCTGTGCTTCAGTGTCAGATGCAAGGTCTAATACTAGAATTAATACTGTGGGATAGTTGACCATTGGCATCAAAATGTACTGGTTGCAAACTTAAGCACTCTGTATTTAGGAAGTTCACCAATGAAACAATTTTACTTCACTGGACCATCAAGATAAAAATTACTACAGAACTAGTGCTAGTTTTCAGTTAAAAATGTTTAGTATTCACTCTGCTAAAAAAAAGAAAAATAAAACTGCACAGCCTTTCACAGAATCACAGAATAGTTTGGGTTGAAAATGACCTTTAAAGCCCACCTAATAGCAATGAACATCTTCAGCTAGACCAAGGCTGCTCAGAGTCCCGTCCAACCTGACCATGAATGTTTCCAGGGATGGGGCACCTACCACCTATCTGGGCAATCTATTTCAGTGTTTTATCACCCTCATTGTAAAAAACTTCTTCCTTATATCTAGCCTAAATCGACTCTCTTTTAGTTTAAAACC
This sequence comes from Irena cyanogastra, assembly GCA_013397155.1. Lineage (NCBI taxonomy): Eukaryota > Metazoa > Chordata > Aves > Passeriformes > Irenidae > Irena > Irena cyanogastra. The sequence goes on along the minus strand of VWZV01010921.1, from coordinate 119,909 downwards.
ACGACATCTTGTCCTATCACAACAGGCCCTGCTAAAAATTTTGTCCCTATCTTTCTTATAGGCCCCTTTAGGTACTTTAGGATGCCCAAGTCTGGTTTCCATGGAGCCTTCTCCTCTCCAGGCTAAACAACCCCAGCTATCTCAGCCTGTCTTCAGAGGAATGGTGCTCCATCTCTCTGATCATCTTTGTGGCCTTTCTCTGGACTTGCTCCAAGGGATCCGTGTCCTGTCTCTGCTGATGAGGACTCCACGGCTGGATGCAGCACTTCTGGTGGGGTCTCACCCGAGCAGAGCAGAGGGGCAGATCACCTCCCCTGATCTGCTGGACATGCTGCTTTTGATGCTTTTTATGGTACATGCTATGCCATGCTATTATATTAATGAGTCATCCAGGTTGGAAATGGAATTAAAAGTAATTAGGTGTAATTTTGTCTCACGTGGCAACATGGAGAACATAAAATGCATTTAGTGTTCCTCTCCAGAGAATCTACCTAATTTAATTCCAGTGAGAAATTATTCTTTGAGTTGTGTTAGACATGGAATACAACTATTTGTTTTTTCTTCAACGGGAAAGCCAACAGGCTTGCTCAGAACATTTTCAAATGGCTTTTTAGAGAATCTGGCCTGTAGTGTGCAAGACTGTGGCCTGTGTTACGTGCCACAGGCATATGAAGCCACCCTGTAGTAAAATGCAGCAATGGCCACCAAAGCTGCTGGCTACCCTTGCTGCTGAGTGCCTGTAACCTGCACGAGAAGCTCCAGAGAAGGGAAGGGGGCTGACATCCTCGGTCACTGCATGTGCAGCCACCGGATGCTGCCGCCTGAGGGCACACACGCAGCACCGCCATCCCCTGCCCCAGGCCTCGGGAGCAGCTGGGGGCCCGCAGGCCGCTGCTGGGCACGGATCTCTGAGCCTCGGCCGGGGAACCGCTCTCAACACAGCAATCAGCAGATCTTCATCACATAGAACGTGTTTATAATGTAGCTATTTGTTTGCTAGGTCGGGGCTGCCAACTTTACATTACTCAATACAGCAGCTTTGGAGTTCTACCGACCACAGCTCAATTTGCATGAACATCCCCCAGATCAAAGACTCCATTTTCCCATCGCCTTGTCTCTGCGCCTCACAGAAAGTGAGTCTACATAATGCCTGTCTTATTAAACAATATTTTGAGTTAACATATATAAAGAGAAAGGAAATATTTCAAGTTTAATTTTTAAACTCCCAAACCAGTAGGTAATTACCCAGCTGATAATACTTCAGCAGTCCACCAGCTGCACTTAAACCATATGGGTGAAGATCCAAATCTAGGAGTGTTTCAGTACCCTCTAGTTCAGCTAAGTTCGTTCTCAGGTTCATTTCAGGGCTTGTCACCTGATGATATATCCTATTTTAATTAATTCCTTAAGCCATCACTATCAAGAGGAAGAAACTAAGTCAGCTAAAAATTAAATTAAATCAATGTTACGCAGAAGAGGCTTTGCAGAGGAGGAGAGGAACAACTTAACACTGCTTGGTTTGGTGTGCGTTTTAGATCTCACAATGGACAAGCAACTCTGCCTTCCACAGCAGCCAGCTTTTCCTTCACAGAACCACAGAATAAACTTGGTTAGAAACGGCAATTTTCTCACTTCATACCTGGATTTCTTGCTGTTGGCTAATTCGGGTTCTTCCTAGAGCACAACTGCAAAGCTAAAGGTCATGTTGCAAGGGCCAAGGCTTGCAGTCATGAATAGGAGGTCATGGCTACTGCAGAGAATGTGTACCTGTGGTGGGACAGGGCCTCTCCCTGTGTGGTGAGAGGAGGTTGTTGAATGACCTCCAATAGAACAACTGGACTGTTCCCATCTACTAAATGACAAAATGTCTCAAGCAAACACAAATGCACATATATTCCTTTAATCACCATATTTTTCTGAAATAACATCACTGCACTTTAATTTCAACTTTGATTTATTTCACTTGATTCTTGTTTGGTTGGGTTTTTTTTTAAGGTGAATTATATCTGCATTATTTTTTAAATAAGCTACTGCTATTTTAAATCAAGCTACATTTCCTTCAGTGTTTTTAATTTTATAAATGGTGTGATCCAGAGCTTTCTATAAAGCAAAGTAAGTCTTAAATAATTTAAGTATCTCTTTTCTGAAATACATCCATTTCCTGGAAGAATTTTTATCAATTTCATGCCTTCTTGGGAAGGAAATAAAACAGAGAAAACTATTTATTATTCTCTTCACAGTTTTATAAGAGCAGGAGAAAATGTGCAACAATAATTGTCTCCATTCCACTGCAGGCACATACTAAGAAAAATCTGTAATTATGTCATTTGTCCTCTTCATATCCTTTCCAGCTCAAATGAAGCTAACAACAAAATGAAAATGGGGACTCATTTCTTATTCCAAATTGATGTGAAAGATGTTGTATTTGTAGTCAGTCTGAAGACTGCTTGGCTTCAGCTACCATTTCTCACAAAAAGTTTATGGCTTTAGTACAGGCACCTGCTCTGACATGGCAGGAATTTGTCCTTTCCTTGACTGGAGGACAGTTTAGTCCAACTCTTCAGCAGTTATGCTCCAAAGGCAGCGGACAAAATGGCAACAGCACAAGCCAGGTCTGAAAAACGCTGGTACTACCTGTAGAGAGTAGACTGAACATGGTGCTGCTGTTCTTCCTGAAGGAAATGAGCTGTGATGCAAAGAGGATGTAACACAGTGGCAGTGACACCACAGTCTGCATGGCACATGTTCCTTTGATAAGGCCCCATCATTACTGTAAATTAAATTGGGAGCACACTTACACTATCATCCCTACAGACTTTCCTAGGTGTGTTAGTCAGAGAAACTTGGTGATGTACACCTTCACTTCACCTGATCCTATCAAGTTCCTTACTAGACAGAGAATTAGTCAAAGAGAGTGTGATCATGCTGAGATGCAAATTAGTTTTGCAACAAATGGTGCTACTTAGTATTTCTTTGCTCTGTAATAGGTGGAGACAGCAAGATACAGATGTGACAAACAGAACTAAGCCCAAATGTAAACAACTGGTCATGGACTTCCATGAAGCTTGTCACAATGTGACTGGAGCAGGATCTTGTTACTGGGCTGTACACCTCCATCACTCCTGGATGGATGGTGACCAGCCCCTTCCAGCCTCCAGCTCTGCACAAGGGATGCAGTCATATCCGGTCACTGACTTAACCAGATACAGAACTGCACCCCAGATTGTGAGATGCTTTTTTCTTGGGTGGCTGCAATGACTTTGTGCCTTGGTGTTCTCCTACTGAAAACACCTAGAAAGGTGGGAGGAGCAACACCTGTGTCTGTGCTTGAGACTGAGCACACACTGTGTCCCCTGACACAGCACCTTGCCTCAGAGAAGCTGTGTCTGCCCTTAGCAGTGGGGGCTGTGGCTGCACAGCTGCACTGCATTCATAATGTGAATGTACAAGTGCCATCTGAACACTTCCTAATGATCACATTAAAGAATGATAGAAATAAATCAGGCTCCTGGGAAATTACAGAATCACAGAATCATCAAGGTTGGAAAAGACCTTCACGATCATACAGTCCAACCATCAACCTTAAATCACCTTTACACTGCATCCCTAAGTGACACACCCAGATGCCTCTTCAACACTTCCAGAAATGGTGACTCTGCCATCTTTCTGGGCAACTTTCTCCAATGCTAACTGCTCTCTTAGTATCCAATCTGAACGACCCCTGGCTCAACTTAAGGCCATATCTTCTCAAACTTTCACGTGGGACATAGCAGAAGAGACAGACCTTCACCTCACTATAACCTCCTTCCAGATAAATAACATCTGCTTCTCCAGACTAAACAACCCCCGTTGCCTCAGCCTCTCTAGGACAGGTCCAAAATTTCAATAAGTGTCAGTGGTTTTCCAGGGCACAATCACTGAATGTTCTGGAGCAGGAAACCTTAATAGGAATTTGCTCCCCTCCTCTTTTAAGCAGCTCCAATGGAAAGGCTCCCTGGGCCTACGCTAATCAGAAACAGTTAAACCAGGTGTCATTCAGACCAGCTACAGGGTAAGTCCAAGAAAAAGCAGGTCACTTTGGCATCACGCAGGGTCTGTATAGCACAAAACATGACTACAATCCAGAGCATTTATCCATACTCACATTGCACACCTCAGTTGTTTACACCAACAGACGTCTTCTGTCTTGTGCAATGCATACGAGGCTTTGAAACCCACATTTGGTTTAAAGGCCTCTTCAGTAACAGTACAATATAAATCAGTTTATAACTTTATGCTCCAAGTGATCTAAAGCCTAATTATTCTGAGGTATTTGCTAACAGAAATTCAAGAGGGTCTCACAGATGCCAGTGGAGTTATGTTGCCCCTCAATGAACATAATTAGAAAGATGAGCAGGCTCATAGTAATTCATAGCAGGGAGAGGCTCGTATACCATCACACTGTATTATTTAGCATACTACATCTGACCTCTAATGTCTGTTAACACATATGACTACTTATTTCCTGATGATTTTGGAAATCAAAACTCAATTAAAAGCTAGGGGTTAGATTGATTTTTTAGGTATTCTATCACAAAAGATAGAACAGCAAACAACACATTTTTAACATACAAACTAGCATATTCAAATCCCATCAGGTGATGGTGCTCATCACTGGGTGCATTCCAAATCCTTACTGTGCCCACAAAGCCTTTGTGCAATAGGAAACAAATGCTGGTAGTGGTTGAAATGTCTTCCTTTTCTAAGCAGATACATCTTTTAGCATGCCTTTCATGACATCATTTTATATCACCTTTCTATTTGGAATCTCCACCAAGAACTATCAAAACCCCTAATATACTGCTAAATATAAACTAAAAGAAAATACTTTCCTGCTAGAAATGACATGAATAATCAAAATTGAAAGATGACAAGACAAAATCACTGTACTTACTATGTGTCGTGCTGCGAACACTCCATCAACTATTGCACAACAGAAGGCTGCTACAACACCAAAGCTGATAAACACGATGGAGGCCACCAACTGAGAAGAGAAAAACACATTGGGCAATCTTTTCAGTATAATTCTTTAAGTAAAACAATTACACTAGTTTTTCTAGTATTCTGAAATGGTGGTTCCCGCTGCTGTAATTCACTTTAGATCAATGTGTCAGGATGACAGTCATACACTAGTAAAAAGGCAGAATTCCTTGATGCTGAGTTGACAGACTATCAAGCCTCCTAGAAAAGTTTAAATCTTTCAAGAGAAAATTGGGTCAGCTGCAAGAATTAAATTCAATGGCGATTTCTCCCAAATCAACTTACTTAATAAAACAGCCATGCTTCCATAGGCACATAGCAAAATGCCATGTTCCCACTGGCTCACATAAATCTTTAGAGCTTTACTATGTGGTAGTATTTCACATAGATAGATAAAGCCATCTGTAGTAACTTAATAACCAGCCTGTGAACCATTAGAAATCTTTTATCATCCCAAACAGTTTATGCCACAACAAAATCAGAGATTCAGAGGACTGGTACCTGTGGAAGGGCTGGGGTGTGCTGCCTTGGCCCCCACCCTTGTTGTGGTTTCCAGCCTGGCCCTCAATCTCAGAGTGGACAGAGCAGAGCACAGCAGAGTTCAGTGAGTATCCCAGCTGCAGCACAGACAGCACAATGTCTTCATCAACCTACTAGCCATAGCTTCAGACCTCGTTCTACCTCCCAAAGTGCTTCACTCATTAGGCACTATTAATTCTCTCTCAACAGGACTGCACACAGTACAGCGCTGGAGCACAGCTCTGGCGCAAGCAGTGGTGGCATGGAAGGCTTGGGGGAAAAGCCTGTGCAGGTTGGGCATGCTGAGCCTCCTGCTCGGTGTGCTGCAGCTCTGACAGCAACTGCAGGGCTAGAACAGCCCCAGACGCCATGAGCTTCCTGCCCAATTCACTCTGGAGAGAGCAACAGGACTTGGAAAGAATGTGGAATGCATCTCCACCAGGGACCAGTCAGTGTGCTGTTGGCGCACACTTCTGAGATGACACTGGCTTCTTCTGAGGTCATATCTGAAGGGTGCAGTGCTGTGAGCCAGGTGAGATGCAGCCCTGACAGACCAAATGTACACTTGGCAAGGCTCTCCCCTGGGTTTGCTAGCCTCAATGCCATCAGATGAGGGAGAGATGCTGACAGTCCTTCCTCTCCCAGATTAGAGGATTTTGTGATGTTGAGGACTCTGCACCCTGAGTTTGGAGGAGTGAGTTCCTGCAGGGTATAAGGTGAACCAAACATGCACTATCTGGCTATGTTTTTTAATGTAATGTATACTTCTCATGTCTCTGGCATTTCTCAGGCAAAGACATGAGAGGAACTCTTTGAAACATCCTATATGATAGGTTGGTTTTATTTACAAGAGTATTAAGTTATAGTTAATAACAACAACAGATTAAAAAAAATTATTGAAAACTGACAGAACAGCATTCTTTTATTGATAGAGCACATGGAAAAGGGAGTCAGTTAAGAATATGGAACATATGGAACCTTTTTGTTATTTATTAGTTATTAAATGCTCCTTCACAACATGTATTTCTGAAATGCCCAGGTATAGATTACCAAAATTATATCCATACAGTTCATATATCCTTTTGCCTATACAAAATCTGCATTACCTAGAAGCCATTTTCACAGATTTGTAAGGCATCACTAACTCACTTGAAAAACGGACTCTTTAGCTTGTGCTAGGTTAAGAACAGTACAATGTCAATAATGCTTCCAGGGGACACAGCATTGGTGATTTTCTCAAAAATATGTATATGGGGCAAGTAAGAACCTACAATCACATAAATGCATAGCTTGACTGCACAGGTCAAAGCAATATCACCCACTTGGAGGTAACAGCTCTTGGAGAATTTGCAGAAAGTACACCTTAAAAGCAGAAGAATCACAATGCTTTCTGACACACTCTTTTAATCTGCCCCTAGCTCGTGTCTTGTGCAATCAGAGATGAGCCAGCACTGCCACAGGGATTGCTGTGGAATTGGAATCCTCAGCATGGGAAGAAAAGGGGCACACAAATGTGGCTGAGGTTGATGGTACTGGCTGATCTTAGGAACCTGCTTCATTCCCCCTGCAGCCAGCTCCATCTTGCTGAGGCCCTCCATCTTGCATCATCCTTCAACCTCTGCTATCCCATGGCTCTCCAGTGTGGAAGGTCATGTCTCATGTCTCATGAATCTGATTGTCTAAAGATCTAGGCATGCAATTCATCAGACCAAGAAGGCTGTGGACTCCTATCACTGAAGAGTAGCGGGCTGTGCTGCCCTCTGGCAGCTGCATTTGCTACAGATCCTGATCTCTTTATTTGAAAAAGCAGCAGTGTCTAAAAGTTCTGATTAAGCCATTACTGTCTGATACTTCTATCTTGTTTTTCAAGTCATAGTGGCCAATCAAATCATTAGTGGGCTAAGCCAGGTGTTTCCAAATTGCCTGAGCTCAAGATGAATTTACTGGAAGCTGACCTCAAGGTGGATTTTCATTTCACACATGAACAATTTATTGATGATCTACAATCCCCAAACCAACATTTTTCATTCATTGAGATAGCTTAAATCACCTAATGGGTATGCTGGCCTTTCAGTTTCACCATATAGCCTTAGAGACCACATATAAAGGTGCAGTAAATCACAGTATAGAAAGGAGCTACAGAGTTGGCTTTGCACTTCTCAGTCACGTTGGAGATCATCTACCTTCCAAGGAGTTGTGTGCAAGTCAAAGGTTTACAGCCACAGCCTGCTGTTCTTGTCCATGACAGCTAGCAACTACTGCAATGAGCAGTCCCTTTAGAATCAATATCATTTCTTGACTGAAGTAACATTTATCATGATGCCAAAGTGGCAGAACATGACACTGAGAGCTTTTTATGACTGAAATTGCCTTATATATATTTGAATGACAAAAGAAGTGATAATGCAAGAGCACCACTAAAAAATTCCTTCAAATAAAATTACAGATTCATATTCTCTCTCAAATATCTCATTGCTTATTAAGAATGTGAGAAACATAAAAAACCAAATACAAAAATGAATTAATTCTGAAAATTGCCAGGACAACCAAATGAAGAGCTGTTGTAAATTCAAAAGCTAATTTTCCTGAGTCGTAAGTGATTGCTGGAGCAGTGAGTTCACAAGCCTAGGACTGTCTAGAAAGAGAAGCAATGCAGTTCATTAAAAGATAGAGAATATTTGCTAACAGGTAAAGGAAATAGCACTTAAAAAAATAAATACTGATCCATCACATCATCTTATCCCCATTTTCAACAGATTTATGTTTTGTCAGGACAACTATTCATTATTTATAGCAATGTATTTGAACAGTTACCCAATAAACAGTTTTGCTCTTGCTATTCCATTGGTATGCAGCCAGGCTTCTCTACAGCTGTTGCCATCAGAACATGTTTACTCCTGATTCTTGCATAGAGTACAATAATTTGATTATTTACAAGGGAGCCATAAAACCAGTTATTAAAACTGAAAACTGTACTGTGTGGGCCTAACAATCAAACTTAAAAGGCAGTTGTTTAACAGAGGGGTTTTAGCAAAAGGGAGAACAAAACAGGACACGGAATGAGGGATTTTTGTACACAGTATTAACTGAAGAGCTGTAATCTATATTCAGCTAGGTCGCTGAACTATGAAAACACTCTAAAAAGCAAAACTAGTGAAAGGCTGGACTGCTAAATTCTGGCATACTGCCTTCTTTCAGAAAAGACATGCATTTTTTTATCAGCATTCACCTGTCTTAGACAACCTCCTGTCCTTCAGCAGGCACACAACACCACTGCCTGCACTGTCACCCTCATGCACAAGCGAGACTAGTGAAGGCAACAGAGACACACAGCGGCCAGAGATGCTGGTCACAGACTCTCGTTCAGCTGCCAGAAATGCACCTGGCACAGGGAGTTGGCAGCTAAGTCTCCCACACCAATTCCCATTTTTGGAGTTAGGATCTGGCCAGAGACCAGACCCAAGAGGCAGTTTGATGAGGCCACCCCAGCTGCAGCCATACTCTCAAGTACTCACTGCACACAAACACTGTACCTCAGGTCCCCAGGCACACTCTGTGCTGAATCACACACTGACGGTGCCATGTCCCTGCCGCGTGACACACAGAGACCTGCAGCCAATGTTTGCCAGCAGACCCACAGAAAACCACAGCATGAGCACATGCTGGCTACAGGCTGGCACCTCTCTGGCTGTTTCCGACATCCCTGTGGATATACTTCTGGGAGCTAGCTGGACTCTCAATTCTGGCACATCCCTGGTTTCCTCACAATTCTAATTTAGCCTCTAGCTATCCTCAACCAAAGAGCACAACTTCTCAGACAATGACAGTCATTTCTACCACCAGATGCTGTGTGAGACACTTCATTCTCTCAATTTAGACCAAGCAGATTTGAGACTGAAAAATGCATGGATTTTTGATTTCAAAATCACCTTGGTACTGGATGCAAGTTGCATTACATCTAACAGACTCACTTTGTTCTTGCTAAACGGCTACTTCTGCACTGCACAGCCTCCAGTGTCTCCAAGCATTGTGCTGTTCATCAAGCCTCTCTGGGATTCTTTTCCAGGCAGAGAAGGAATCAGAATTACCTTGATTGATGTAAATTGAGAACCACTGTTACTCAATACTTTTTGCTCTAGAAAGTTAAGTCTTTGCAAAAGGGTGTGTAAATGTTATGCCACAGGTTTGTAAAGTCCTTTTTTATTCCCACACATGTTCAAGTATTTGGGCAAGAAATGCATGGGGCAGTTTGTTGTAGGCATTACATTCCCCAAATTACAGATTAATTCTGTGGGCCTTTTTGCTGGCTTGATTTCCCCATGTCCCCAAGATCAGAGTTATAGGCTTAAATAAATCTGCTGCACTTTTTCAATGGGGATGATGATGATGTAAGAGTAGAAGTTTACAAAAACTCTTATCACAAATCTAAAACAGAGAATGATTTTACACCCTGGTGCAACCAGGGAGCTGGAACAACCAATCTCAGCCAGGAGTCACATCTGTTACCATGGTACCTCAGCAGGTCTATAGATTAATAGCCTGCAAAATTAAGAGAATTAAACTCATTGAATTGCATCATATTTCAGATGCTGCTGTCAACTAAGCACTGCCTGTCTTGTGAAATAGGCCTGTATATAAGTAGTTTAATTGTGAATTAATTTTCTCTAATTTGGAATGCCCTCTTCTGTGGTCGCTTCTCACACAACAGCCAATTCTTTTTCCTGCCCTTGGGACAGATGTTTTGCTGCTGTGATGAAAATGAAGCATAGGCAAGACTCCTAGAGTTTTCACAACTGAGCTAATTAAGAGGTTTCTCACTACACTGGGTAATACGCTCCACAGTTTATGGCCTGACAACATATCCTTTCCATAGGCTGGTTCTTAAATAATGGGATGGCTGTAATTGAGGCTTTGCTGGAGGGTTGTCATACCACAGGAGATGGGATTACATCATGTTTGTTATTCATTAATGACAACTCCAGTCATAGCTGTGCACCAGTTACAATGACAAGAATTCATAATGGTGAAAGACTTTCATGACTGCCCAAACTATGCATTCCAGTTCCTAAAGGAACCCTACAAAAAAAGCTGGAGAGGGGCTTTTCATAAGGGCATGTTGTGAGAGGACAAGGGGGAACGGCTTCAAACTAAAAGAGGGAAAATTTAGATTAGGTATTAGGAAGAAAATCCTTATTGTGAAGGTGATGAGGCACTGGAATAGGTTGCCCGTAAAACCTGTGGATGTCACATCCCTAGAAGTGTCCAAGGCAAGACTGGATGGGGTTTGAGCAACTTGGCCTAGCAGAAGGTATACTTGTCCATGGCAGGGAGGTTGGAACTAGGTGATCTTCTCTTTAAGGTCCTTCCCAACCTAACTCATCCTGTGACTCCATGATTGTGTTGCCATATGTTTAGATTAAGTCTCATCCTTAGATCAAGTGCCCAAGTTAGAAAACTATGGGCTTTTCACAGTTTAATCACTGTTGAATTCAGCAAGTCCAGTCATATGTTATCAGCAAAATATTATCAGCAAAACCAAAGATCTTTCATTCAGATTTCCTTCCCTCTCTCTGTTATTCTTACCTCAGGGCACAGACTTGAGCCTGTGTGATTTTTCACTGCCAACTCAAAGAGCATCTTCTTCTCCAATCCTTAGTTTGGTTCCCTGCTGTCCAGCCCTTCCTCCTGCTCTCTGTCCCAAAGGGCTGCATCCCTTCATCCCAGCTCCTGTGCCTACCCAAACACACAGCAAGCCAGTGAAATTCACTCCATAGGCAGAAACTACTTATTCCCTCAAATGAGTTAAATCAGAAGACTGCGGAGAGAGAAGAGCACTAGATTCAGTGCAAATGAGAAGGTGACACCATGTAGCCATGACAGAAGGGAAGGAGGCAAACATGCTGACAGCACCTAATAGATTTTTTCACCTGTTCCATGTAATTTACAGTCCTAGGGATTATCAAAGTAAAGCTAGGTTTTACTGTAATGAATAAATCATAAGGACTGGGGTTATTTTGTTGTTTGTGGTCAAGGAGACTTTCATTTTACTGCCTGTGAAGAAGTCTGCTGTTTCTCAGTATCACATCAGGGATAATTAGGAAAAATAGCAACATGAAAAGGCCAGTTGGTGTAACACAGGCAGGAGAAAAGTCCCATGAGAAATTTAAGCAACCTCACATGCATAAAAAGGTCAAATTAATTAGATAAACAAAGGGGAAAGAATACAGAAACAACATGAGAGGTATAAATTATTATGCCAAAGAGAAAAAAAAAGATCAAAATCCACTTCCAAAATCAAAGTAGAATTTTCATTTGGAAAATTTATCTTTTTTTTTTCCCTGCCTCACGTCCTGAAGGGCAAAATTGTGAAAGGCAGGATTTGCAACATCTTTTGTTACACCTTAGGTACCCACAGTTAATTTTTATCATACGTAGGTAACAGTAAAAAAAGTAGGCACATTGCTTTCTCTTTTTCTCTTCCAGTGGTACTGCTGCTCAAGTTTTGTAGATAATTCATCATTTAGGCTACACACAAGTGCAAGGGACTGCAGAAGTATCCAAGGATGGGAAATGTGCAACAGGGTGACTTAGAGGTCCTGACTTTCCTGCAGCCCAAAAAGGTTTATGCAGCACAGTCGAGTAAAAAAAGAAAGAGAGCACAGGTTCTGAGCCTGCTTACTCCAGCTCCTAAAGGCACACACAGACATCTTTAGGACAGGGACTATTTCTTTACTGATCAGATGAACAGACTACTCGAGTTGCTGGGAACTTTCCTTGTGCCATTTGCTGTGGCAGTTTGTTATGGAGGTGGGGGAATTCAGCATCTGAGCACACTGACGCAGGCCCGGGGTTGTGTGATGGCTGTGCTGGGCCCCATGGCAGGAGGGATTTTCACACAGCCCGCTTTGCTTGCTATTTCCCTTTAGGGCACAAAAGCCCATAGCTCAAAACTGTCCCTAGAAAAGTAGCATGGAAACATTTTGCCTCAACATTGTACTGTCCAAATAAAACCTTGTATGCTAACTCTGATAGTTCCCTGATCTAGGGCTCTCTGTTATTTTCATCCTCTAGAAATGTTGTCTTGAGCACTAATCCTCAACTTACGCCAATGCATTTCCTTTACTCTTTCTGTTATTCATCTTGTCTTTTTTTTCTAACTTGATAAAACATATGAAGATACAGTTTCTGTGAAAAATGTTATATGAAATAAAGACAGATTTTCCTATATTTTTATCTTCAAGCAATGAAAGATTGGTGGGAGTTAAATCAATAGCCATTATGAAACATGAAACAAAATTACTGGGAAAGGTTACCTGATTAATACATTCCTCCTTCTCTCATAATCTAATATCAGCTACAAAACCAGACGTAGAATAGCTAGCAAATGATTTCAAATTGTTTTACTAGAATGACCAAAGAAGCAAATCTTTACTAGAATGACCAATCTACAGAATAAAAAACCTACATCAAGCAGTTTCTGTGCACTTAAGAATTTGAAACTGGAGTCACCATTACATTGCAATCAGAGAATGAATATGATATATGTGTAAATGAACACATTAAATTCAAGATCATTCATTCACTGATGAGTAAAATACTTGTCTTGATTCAGTTAAAAATGCCACCACTGATGATGTGGATGCACTATCAAGTCTCCTGGGATTTTGGTAGAATCTGAAACTTCACTGGAGTCCAACAGATATTATTAAAACTATCTTTTAAAAAATGAGACTGAACTATACTTGCTTTGGATTTGCTAAGACAAGAAAGGGAAGGAATAAAAAAAAGTTGGTTTTTTTCCTGGTGCAGGGTTAGCTTTATTATCTGTGCTTTTTTGAGCCTCCACAACATCTAAGATCCCCAGATGGTCCCAGTAACCATTACAGCAGCTCCTGATTTCCTTCTAGCACCAGCACATCTCAGCTTTACTCAGCTCATTCAAACAGTGCTGCTGTATTTTGTCCCAAGTGTGAATTGATCCAACCACCCTACTTGGCTGAGCTTCTCTAGTACAAAGAGGTGCAGTGAATATGCTCTGCTCCACCTGTGTTTTTGCTCCTTTTAGAGAGATTTTTTTAAAAATAGCTGTTCTACTTTTATTCCATTCCATTAAATTAGGTGCTGAGTGTATGGTCAACCGCCTTCCCTCTGTTTCAGACTCTTGCTGTTATGTAGGGCAGCACTGGGGCTTCTCAGGGCAGTTCAGTCTAGTGTGCTTTTCCAGATAGTGCCACCCCCTGGCCACCTTTATACAGAAAAGAGGAAAAAAATCATCTGAATCTCACAGCTGGAGAAATGCTAATGGTTTTGGAACCAGCTTAATCAAGTCTTCATCCAGTAGGCACTTCAAATTGATAAAAATTTCCCTTTGCAAACATCAACAAAAGCACTTAGATAAGAACAGTTAAAAATTATTACACATTTAAGGACATCAAATTCAGTCTAGAAGAAAAAGCTAAATGCAGCATTAAAGGAAAGGGAACAAAACTGAAACAAATTTAGATTCACTGATCAACAGTGCTGACGTTATAGGAATTCATCACATACTTCCTTTTATGGACGCTCTTTTATTGCTTAAGCTGGAACAAGGTCATTTCATCACTTAAGCAGCTGTTCAGAGCAGTATGAGAACAATAAACCAAAAATACATAGCATACCATGTGTCATAAAAGTTTATGCTTCTTGGTAAAAAATGGTGGAATTTACATAGATCAAGACTGTCAGAGATGACTGGTTTAGCAGCAAGAACGGTTTTTTCACCAAAGTCTCTGTTTTTGCAAATCCTCTTTCCCTATACAGTGACTGCATTGGTTTCTCAAGACACACACACGCACTCTTTATAGAAATGCATAAATTACAAGTTTTCATGTAGTGAAATTCTACCTGCAGAGTCTGGAAGATTGTATCTGTCCATCAGGGATGTTCAGCTATTTAATTTGAGCTAATTCTTCAACAAGAAGTTCAGAATCTGCCTGTCCTTTTCACAGGGTGCTCCCCACCTCACCTTCCTCACCATGCACACACCAGAAATCGGATTCCTTACTGAGAGACTTTCTGTCCTGTGCTCCTGCTTGCTAGGAAGAGTAATTGACATCTTTATTGTTCCACAAAAATATTTCATGGGTCATAAGGTTTACTTTTGTTTTCAACGGTGTGACAGAAACTTTCATTACATAAACAGTACAAGAAAACAAACTGGCAGTTAAAAAGTGCCCTATTATGCACTTAATCCCATGTGCTGTTCCCAAGCAAGATCTGAAAGGAGCCACATCCCAAAAGATTGCTACTTAACAAGACAGAGAACTTAAATTGACTTTGTGGCTTGAGTCTCTGACTCAAAAGAATGGTGACAGCCTTTAAAGACTCCAGTATTAGAAATAAGCTCTGGTGGTGGAAAGACATATTTTCATTCATAAAGGTATGCACCTTCTTTCTGTTTCTATTGAATTTAAGCTTCCAGGAGCAAACCAAATTCTGGTTGCCAAGGAAGCTCTCCAAATAGAAACCAAAGAATCTCTTTCAAAATTTCTCTCCTTTGTAACCAATATTCCATTTCTTTCTTCCAATGAGGTGAGAAACCTGAGGTAAGTAAGACCTGAGACTGGTACAACGAGTGGACCAGCATAGGGCTGTGTGGGAGGGAAGGAACTATAGTGCTAGGCTGCAGGTGGAGGTACTGGGTGGCATTTCTCTAGCTCTGTCAGACAGACACAGCCGTGATGATGGAGCAGAATTGCTACAGACCTGACTGTGCTTCCCATTACAGCTTTGCCAGCTGAAACAACCTAGCACACACATCTATGAAGACCGTAAAAATCATTTTGCACAATAATGTCATAATGTCAGTGGCACAGTGGCATAGACTTCTTTGTCATTATTATAAGTATTTGCCAGGACATGTCAGCTGTAAATACATACATGTACATGTGTGAGCATATATTACAGGTTATGTATAACATGGTTATAATTTCATAGTACATTTCTATATTAAAATAATTACATATAAATAAATATTTGCATGTCTAGCTGATGAATCTGTGCTGGTAAAATCTGAAAGCATACACCTGTAGACAAGTAATATGAAATGCCAATCCATAAGGAACTAGATCAGGGAAGAGCTGAAACATCTCCGACACTTCCTTTGGTAATTTGCACAGTGAAAGCATCTATTTTTGTCTTTGAGTCCTTGAACTTCAAAATTCTCAAACACTGTTGGGAAATTTATGCTATCTATCTTGAGGCATTTAACTCACTGACAACATTTAGATTATGGTTTCACGCCACAGTGAGTTGATGTAACAGATTATTCCTGGCAAAAGAGACAAGTCCTGTTCCCTCCTTCCACAGATTCCTCTCTACCCTTACCCATGCAGCCCCACCAGTTAACTTTTGCTATGTCTGATGCTCACTTGGCTGTGAACTTTTTTTACTCACTTAACCAGTGGAGAGTATTTTCAGCCAGGGCAGGGAAGAGGAGCAGAAGGAGTCAGCAAGATACAGGAAGGAGCAAAGGAGGGAAGAGAAAACAGCTCTTTGTGTCAGTGGGTATTTACATTTATTATAAATTGGAAATCCTCACATTAAATGCATAAGCTCAAAGAACTGCATAAAGAAATCCAAAGTATTTTACTTAGTCTTTATTCATGGAAGATTATAACACTAATAACAGAAAAATGTCTCCCATAGTATTATACTATTAGAAACAACTTTTCCATTTATTTACATTTTACTTGCCCATAGAAATTTCTTCTTTTAATTTTACTTGTCTCCATTTTGGATGGTGCTTTCATACCCACCTATCATATCACCTATCCTCCTCCTCTGCAGCTGAAATAACTTAGCCTTCAAAACATCTCCAGTTATTCATCTCACTTCTATTCCTGTTTTAGTGGAATATTCTCCTGCATTACAGGGAATAACACAGATTTCCCAGACCTATCATGGATAGACCACATTCCAAATCCCTTCCAAAAATGGTTTAAAAAGGCTCTCAAAGCTGATTCCTGCAAAATAAGGCAGCTAATACCCAAGAATAAACCATACTTATGGGCCATCTATACATAGAGTGCTCTGCTCTCAACTCAAAACTAGACAGAATTATAGAATGATATCTTTTGTAATATCCTCAATATTATAGAAGAGAAATATAATTGTCACTTAACACAGGATTTTTCTTGCCATACTTTAGCTAACTAAAACTCCAGAACCTAGTATAAACCACCTTCCAAAGTCTCTTCCAGAACCTGAAGACAGAACAAGATGCCTCTGAAGAGCACCTCATTACGGTCTTGAAGAGCTAGTCATGAGAGCAGGAAGACATTCTCAAAGAATAAGCTACTTGAACTTAACAGCTAATAAGATGCTATTATATTTCAAAAAAAACAGATTCATAAAGAGGAGCCACTCAAGCTCATTCAAGTGTCAGTGTCAACCTATTCTGATTATCTTTATATAAATCTTGTCTGTTTCTGAAATGTGCAGTTAGGTCACACCACAAAACCTAGCACACATTTAATCCTGAAAAGGTATTAGTAGGTCTTTTCCATTTCAATCATTTTAAAGGTGCTAAACAAGAGAAGGATGATTACTAATTTCTTCCATTCTTAACATTTTTATCACAGTATTAATTGTTTTTCTCTGAACTGTGTGAAACATGAGCATACAGAAAATCAACACTGAAAGAAAGAAGTGCTCTTCACTTTGTCAGAAACTTGAGTTCAGGAGAGAAACAATACCTTGGTAATTACAAAGATTGCCTTTACATTCTCTGCATTTCCCCTGCAACAGTAAAGACTTCTTCCATTTATTTGTACAGGAACATCAAAGATAAGTCTCTGGGGATCTGCAGAATTTCAATGGTCTTTCTTTATTAAAACAAGCTGCTTTAATTAGCCTAATACGTGATATGAAATCAATCAGTAATTAGTATCTTTGATCAAAATCTGCACTAAAGCAAATTTCTTCCAGAATGTTTGATTTGCAAACAGCAAATCAGGTTTGAACAGAGCTAATTAGGTGTATATATAGCAGTATTTTGAGGGAGTGTATGTATTAACCATCACCTTTACATAAAATGCCCAGTGGGCATTCCTGATGGACGTAATTTACAAGATATATTGGTTTTGAAAAAAAGTGAAAGAGGTTTGTGTCTTCTGAAAGCTGGCCCACACATGTAACTGCTTCAAAAAATCCTCTATTCTGAAACAGATGTAAAGTCCAGTGTCAAGAAAATAATCAAAATTATATTAAAATACTACCTCACACAATGTCAGTGCAAGACAGGGATGCTTGCACTGTAAGGGAAGTCTATCAACTGAAAACAGAAGAGAAAATTATTGCTTTGTTTCTCCAACTTCAGCTGTAGTGTCTTTTCAACACTTCACTTGAAATCTAACTCTTGTTGACAGGGGTTGGGAAGTGAGCATATTAAGGGATCTAAACTAAGCATCCCTTGAGAAACCTGAATAAATAGCTTTGCCTTTTCTGTCTGTGTGCAGAGCTCCATGTTTGCACCTTCCTCATGTCGTCAAATTCTGCTTTGTTGGAAGCTTTGCCTCCATCTCTCTGAACAAGTCAAGGACCAGGCTGACCACTAGGTGTATATTTGAGTATATCCTAGACGTGTCAGTGAGGAAACGAAATGTTTGTTAGTGTGAAGAAAACATGAGGAAGACTCAGCAGTGGATGACTTTGGGTGTCAGACCTGCTGCATACAGCTGCTTCCATCGTAAGTACCAAGGTATGTGCTTACTCATCATCTCAGGAGGGGTCACTCCTGCTCCAATGACCCCTCCCCATGCTCTCTGGGTCCTTTTTTCTCCTGTACCTCCTCCTATACCCTTCCTGGCTGCTCTCTGCCACAGCTGTGCCTGTTGTCGTTGTAGCTCCCACAGCCCTAGGGAGGGATCTTGCAGGCAAGATATTGCAAACGCTCAAAACCCTGGCAGCTATTATGCTGCCCTTGAACCTCCCCATCGCTCTTGTAGGCACCACAGCTTCAGGGTGCTCATTTTCAGCCTTGCAAACAGCATGGCTGGGTGAGGCTGGCATTGGAGAGACGCGTGAGCGGAAGCTGTGAGCCATTGCTCGGTTTATCCATTAGGTTAGCTAAAGCTACATGCATGGTGTCACAGCAACATTGCACATTTAGGAAGTGATGCATTGCTGGGTGCAAGCTTGTGCCACCTCCACATATTTTCTGAGGAGAAACCTCTTACAGCACTCCCTCAGCATCACTCACTGCTCTCAGCTCAACTCTGCTGCCAGGAGCTCTCCTCACACCCAGCCTTTCCCACTCCAATATGTAATTTCAGTATCTCACTTCCTAACTGGAAATACTTTGTACTGTAATGTGAGGAGATGGCAAGCAAGCAAATAAGCAAGAACACTTTGTGTCTTACAATCAAATCCATTTGATTTCAGCAGTATCATGTGTTTCACCCATCTGGCTGGACTAAGTGTGCCTTTGGAATGAAACAACATCCAGCTGTACACTGCTCTTCAATCCATAACCTGCTCTGCAGAGTGCAAGAGAGGCAAAAAGGAACAGCGACACATTATGCTTGAAATGCCTTCTGTTTGCCAGTTAGAAACATCCCAGATCAGTGCAAATCTTTAGTCAAAGGGAAATTACATTCTGCTGGTGGCAAGCTTTGCATATCAGAGCCAAGCACAAATGCCAAGAGCTGAAGTGAAATCATGCTAGTCAATGAGGCAGAGCCTGCTTCTTCAAGCAGCAGTTCCTTTGAATTAAGGGTTATACCTTGGTCAGCACATTGAACTCCCACTGCGGGCTCTGGGATGCCAAGAAGGTCAAAGCAGTGCAACATTATTAATGTCATGTTTTAAGAACAAACCATTGTCCACTCTGCCTAACTGTGCTTTTGTTCTTTCTCAAACTCCATCTTCATCAGTTACTGAGTGCTAAGGTTTTGCTGTACTGGTTTTGCTAATCTTTATATATTTTATATTGCATTTAGCATTTCATCAACCATGAAAGAATCTGGACTTAAAATGGATGGGTCACAGTGAAATAGAATTTCAAGACAAAAAGAGAAATAGATTTAAGTAGAATGGTCAATTTGAAATAGACTTTTTTCCCTAGTGCAATTTAACTTGCATTCATTTTCAATTTAAATAACAAATAAAAAATGAAGTATTGAGTTATTACAGGGACCAGATAACTGTCAGAGCTACACTGGGTTAAATTCAAATTATACTGCAGTAACTGCTCAAAGGTAGTCTAGTTAAAATAGAAGCAACTGAGTAAGCAATTTCTTTTCCTTTCCACTCTCTTTTGCCCTGCTGCAATGCATAGAGTTTTTAGGTACAGGAATATAACATTTATTCTACATTTCTGTGCTTTACAATCTTAATGATGGTTGCAAATTTGTTAAAGCTGCCCTAAACCCTTCCAATCAAGTATACTCAGTTATGTCCCAGGGAATAACTACTGCCTTCCATTGTAAACCCTTTCAATCTCATTTCCACAACTTTTAAAACCATCAGCTCAGCCTCAGCAAAGACAGTGTTAAAAGACCACTGTGGATGGTTCTCAAGGCAAGATGCATAATTAAACTTTCTAGTTATTCTCTTAGTCTGTTCCCCAGAAACATAATCTTCCAAGAGCCACATCACCTGTAAATGTTATAAGCAGAAAGCAGTTTTCCTTGCTCCATGCTAGGAAATGCAAGCAGGCAGTAATTCCAAGCATACTGGACACTTATGTGTCCACAATCCTTGTGTAAATGATACAACATGTCAAGGAATACATATTTTAACTGCTGCTTACCCACCTTATGGCTTTTTCAGATATTTTACTTTTGCTAAGGATAGAAGCATAGCAAACCACGAGGCAGATTAGAAGAAAAGTGAAAAATCAACCCTAAAATGTTATGCCTGTTAGTAAGGTAGCATGAATGCTGTGGAAGATAAAATTATTTTTATCCATCCAGCACTGATCCTGCAACTTGGAGCCTGCTGTTCATCCTGGTCTCTGATGTAGAAATCAGGAGCAATAGTTCTTAATTAGGCTGTTTTGTTAGTAGCAAAATCAATGACACCTGACCTACTGCAGATTTTTGTCTCACAGGTCATGTCCCATTTAGATTCTCTACTTTTAAATAGTGGTGAGCTGACATTGCAGCCTTTACCACTATGGAGGAACTAAGTCATAATTCTCTCATCTACCCATCTGTGAATTTTCATGGATGGAATTGTACACCTTTGAATTCTCTAACTCCCTCCTGAATTTTCCTGAAATTGGTCAACATATTCAAAAAATGGAATAGGGAACAGAAAACGACAGATACAAATATCACAGCTTTATAAATCTTATTTCTTTGTGAAACCCAGCTAGAAACAGAAGTTAAAAAGCAAGGGAATTCTTGCAAATACACTACTGACACTTACAGGTAATGCAAAAAAGTGAAACTATGAATGAGTGATATTATGACTACTTGTAAGTAAAGTAGTTACTTGTTAGTAAAATGCAAGCTAAATCCATCAGTTCCTCCTCTGAGCTTAGCATCACTCTTGATTCATATCAGTGAAAGCTCTGCATTATGAAATCAATCATATTTCATGATGCTTGGCTATAATCAGTCTACTGTGAAGTGTCCACTGGACACGCTGTTATTCAACCAAGATTGTTACTTTTTGCAAAGAGAGGAAGGAAATTGTTAAAGAATTTTTACAAATTCCTTCCTCCTTCTTACACCTTCCTTTACCCAGATGCCCCAAAGACTTTCTATGACTTCCTCACATAAGTAAAAGCAAAGTATTTGGGAAACCAAGCTAAATCTACAAACAAATCACACGGTATCTCAGATCCAGTCTGACATAGCCAGGCAATCTTGACAGCAAGAGCTCTGGATTTTTTTCTTCTATTTAACATATATAGTTTCAGGAAAGTGTTCCTGACTCAAACTTCTTGCACAGGATGAGATCATCTGCTAGAGTGGAGCTTGTTGCTGTTCAAACTGCTATTTTGTTCTCTTCCCATCCTTTTCCCAGTTACATGGTTCTGGCCAAGCTTTGGCACTTAAGTGATTCTGCCCTCAGTCAATTCAACTCACTAAACCAGCAGGAAAGTAAATTCACTAAAACAAAGTAAGCTGCTTTTGTTTTGCCTTGTACAAAGAAACTTACTGGCCCGTTCATGCTTCTCTAAAACTTCTCAGAAGTGGTGAAACAAATGACTAACATTTTGAGGTAGATGAAGCAGTTTTAAGTCAACTGGAAATCCCTGCTTTTCATATTTAACACAGTCTGATACAAAAAAAAAAAAAAAAAAAAAAAAAAAATTAAAAGGGCTGTTACTTACTATTTGTCTTCTGTTTTCTACCAGGTAGATGCCAACAATCCCTAGGAAAGATCCAAAGCCAAGCTAAGGCAAAGAACAAAACCAACAGAAACGCATGAGGTCAGCTTATCTGGACAACATAGCAACACATACAGTGATATCTGAGCTAATGCACCACACAGATGGGCTAAATGGGGCAGGTCAAGGGAAAAGGTGGAAGTTACTGTTGGACATAAATCATATAATGTGATGGGAAATGGCCAGGACTGCAGCTCTTTCATAGTTCAGTGCAAAATTTGTCATGTAGTAAACAGAATTCTGTATAGACACACATCTATAACCTAACTACTATTACCATTGTCATGTATAGTTTTACACACTGTAAAGCAAAAACTAAGTAAAGTAGGAGGAAAAAACCACATCTCGTCCACACATTATATTTTTTGAAAATTGCAAGGCTTTAGGCAATTGCAGACAGTTTTTCTCCAAAAATTGATATGTTCCCCAAAGTTCAAACCATTAGAGTTGTACTTGTTTGATTTTAATGATTAGGCACCATCACACAATCCAGAAAAAATCCTCACTAAAATGCTAAAAGGACCAGTACAGTACAGCTGCATCACCAACAGCCACAGGACAGAGAGGGGAGTAAGGGACACTGAAGTAAGCTGGCACACATGTTCCAGTGTTGCTTCAACATCGGGATGGTAGGAAAAGCCTCCTCCTTATGATGGGCCCATGAAGGTTTGGAGCAGTAGAAACTCCTTGGATTCACAGTTCCAGCCCCTCTCTGTAGTGAGGCCTCTGAACCGAGCTCAGAGCCTCTCCTCCAAGCACAAATTAAGTTTTTAAGGACTGCATGTCCCAGCCAAGGGCTTAAGCAATGCCCGTAAATTCCTTGCTGTTACGCACAACTGCTCACAGCAGAAAGCAAATCCCCTGCAAGCACTTTACCCGCTCAGTATCACAAGAGGAATCTGTCACTCCCCTTCAAGAAAGAGACTGTAGGGAAAGGAGATTTGCTCTTGAGTCCTTTGGGAAAATTTATGTGAAAGGGAGGCACAAGGACTAAAAGCAGAGACTTTGAAAGAGTGGGCAAGTGCACCCATGCTGACAGCTAAATAGTAGAGATACTTGGAACTGTGAGCAAGGACACTCTGTTCAGGGGACAGCAACTTTGCAAATTAAGATAACTACATCAAAATGACATCTGGTTCCAAGATCTATTTTTCATTCCAACAGGAACAATCCATAAAGCTTCATTTATGGCAGATGCAGGGAACACAAAATGAGTAATATCCATGTGAATAAAAAGAATGACCAAACAAAGAACAATAACAATTAAATCAAAAGGAGCAGAATCATAGAGATCATGATGAAAGCACAGCATTACTGAGATTGTTTTAGGGCCATATGAGCTAGTTTTTTGTCTGTTTAAACAACAGGCTATTTGGGAGCTCTGGGAGTCCAGGTCACTGGGGACCCTGTTGAAAGAGCATAAAAATAGCAAACAAAAATAATACAGTAAGTAGTCACAGAGAAGAGGCATTAAATATTTAAGTATGAACAATATTTATAAGGAAGTGAGGCTGAAGCAGTTCCAACTCTGTCTTTGCAGACCATTCCAGAAACACAGTCCAAACAGATGCTCAAGCAGTAATCTACTAAATGCAGACACCTTCCAAAGTGTAACATTATATTAACTCATCTACACACAGAAATGTTTTATGTTCAATTACTTTGAATGCATAAGTTCAGGTAATGCCTAGGACTATAAAGATGTATTTAGAAAAAAGAGTTTTTCAAAACAAATTACAAGTGACCACATATGCAGGGAAATTAAGGCACTTAACTCTTCTTGAAGCCAGTGGGAACTTGGCAGAAGCCTAAGTGTATTATGGATCTAACCCTGAAGACCTGTTCTGTAAATACTTCTAGAAACAAGTAAATCTATGCCAGTAGATAGTGTTCTTTATCTTCGTAGGTGTCTTCAAGGCAGGGTTAATTCTGCATGGTTTTTAAGACCAAAATTGCTTACCTAAGGTCAGTGGAGGTTTCATCTCATCTACCAGCTGCGAAATTAATATTTTATTACTGAAGTCTATGAGAAGGAGACCTTATTTTTAATTGAAATTAACACTGTCTGTCCTCATATTCTTGTTTTTCTCTGTGCCCAGCAGTTAAATATGTAGTGACAAATTCACTCCCCAGGTTTAGGTATCTTAGCGTCTGGGATCAGGGCTATGCTGGTTTTCTAAGCTCCCTCTACTGTCAGCAGAGAAGAGAAGCACCTTTTGAGGGCTATTCAGTACATTCTGAAGGAGGTGATGGTGAGAGGGGATTCTGCCCCTCTGCTCTGGTGGGACCCCACCTGGACTGCTGCCTTCAGTGGGGCGCCCAGCACAGCTAGGACATGGACATGCTGGAGTGAGTATAGAGCAGGGTCACAAAGACAATCAGAGGGCTGGAGCACCTCTCATGTGAGGGCAGGGTGAGAGAGTTTGAGTTGTTCAACCTGGAGAAGAGAAGGCTCTGAGGAGACCCAATTACTGCCTTCCAATTCCTAGAGGTGCCTTACAAGAAAACATGAAGATATAGGACAAGAGGCAATGCCTTCAAACTGAAAGAAGGTAGGTTTAGATTAGATATTAGGAAGAAATTCCTTACTGTGAAGGTGGTGGAACTGGAATAGATTGCCCACAGAAGTTGTGAGTGCCCCATCCCTGGAAGTGTACAAGGCCAGGCTGCATGGGACTTTGAGAACTTGGTCTAGGGGAAGATGACCCTGTCCATGGCAGAGGAGTTGAGGTTACCTTTAAAGTCCCTGCCATCCCAAACCATTCTATGATTCTACAACAGTTGGTCTGCCAATGCTGCACTGGAGTCAGTCACTTCTGGCAGTGAGGCAAAAACACAACAGTGCTGTCACACACCTCTGACCAGGCTTTTGGCAAGATGCCATGTAATATTTGCATAGCACTTTTAATTCTTGCTAAATGTTTATGATATTTAATATCTTGATTACATTTACATTAGCAATTACAAAGGAAAATTATTAATAAAAGGTTTTGTTTTCAAAAAAATAGTCTAATAAATTCTTGCTTTTCTGTCTGTTTATTAATGAAAACAAGATTTTCAAAAAATATTTTAGCAGGTGACATTTTTCAGATGAGTGAGTAGACATTGCATTATCCCTACAAGAAACTAAATGCTGAAATAACCTGTTTTGTACAATGGGTTTATTACTTATTATACTTGTTAAAAACACCAGTTTAAAAATGAAACTTCTTTCAAGGTGTGAACACAGATAATGTGGTCTTACAAAAGATTTTATGTCAAATTTTGGAAGAAGAGACCTTTATCACTACTAATCTATCTATTTTAGGTTAATGAAAGGGAAAATCATTCTGCTAAGGTCTTATTCCTGGAACTGCTTTTTGTTCTATTTTTAAAACACCACTCCTTTAGATCATTATCCTAAAATTATATTTCTGAAAGTCCTGTTCTCAACGTAACACGAAGATGTAAGAGGAATTGTTTAGGAGGAACAGTTCTAACTCAGAAATTATTAATGGTGTATGCACAGTATCAGAAGATCCATATCCCTCTTCCCTGGGCATTTCATTCCATAGAGAGCAAGAAATTATGGTACCTTACAACATACTTTGGCAGTAGTGGAGCCACACACCTAAGCAGAGTCTAACTCTAAACATGTGAATGTCTTTCTTCACCTTGCAGCCTCTAACTCCCTTTGGTTGACTCAGCCCTTCTCTATTTGCTGCCTATACACCTCGTATTTAAAACTCAGGTATTTAATTTTAATTTTTAATTTTTTTTTTTTACTCCAGGCATTTACACACTTTGGGATATAAATGATCCCTTCTCCTAAGATCAGAAAGGGCCTGGGAGGTTGAACCAGCAAGGGTCTGGCAGGGTTACTCCTCCCCAGAAGCCACAGAGGCACCACAGGGCAAAGCAGGTGGAGCTCAAACCTTGTGCCCACTGCAGGAAGGCTTTCAAGCAGTCTGTTCCCAAGGCAAAAACAAGTCTAAGGATTTTGGAAACAGGATCTTGTATGAGAGAACTGGCAGCAAGCCTGAAAAAAGAGTGTTAGGGAGAAGCCTCCACATGCCCTTCTGCAGGGCTTTCCCTGCCATGGACACAGCAGAATTCCTGGTACACAGACACAAGAGCAGAGCGGCTCTTCTTTCCATCAAAGCAATAAACTCCTAAAAGGTTGTTGAAATCTATCCCATGCCTACTGTCCAGTCACACAGACACCCACCTGTAATGGAGACCA
The DNA here is from genome assembly GCA_013397155.1 of Irena cyanogastra. NCBI lineage: Eukaryota > Metazoa > Chordata > Aves > Passeriformes > Irenidae > Irena > Irena cyanogastra. Next base: position 93,768 of record VWZV01010921.1, on the reverse strand, counting down.
GCAGGAGTCTAGTACATCTTTACACACAGTTCCCTGAGCTCAGCACAGTACAGTGCAGCCTTGACCTCTTCTACCCCCTAACAGCCTCCCCTTTGGGGCACTTCAGAAAAATAGTTTATCCCCCGGCCTCACAACACACTAGAACTAGATCAAAACAAAACAGCATCTCCCTCCCGTGAAATGACATAGGACTAATGGTCTTTTTTCTTTTTTTTTTTCAATCTGTCAGAGTTTCCCATTTACAGCTGATAATAATTTATTTGGATGTACCTAATATTCTAAAATGGGTTTTATACTTACAACAATGCCTGGGTAGTAGCCTCCCACGGTAACATTTTCTGTTCGTGTGGTAGCTGCCAGACCTATGGTGAGTATGAAAACAGACACCACCAGCAGTGCGACTGTGAACCAAAGTGAAGTCTTCTTCCTTTTTGCAAACTGTCCTGTAAGGAGTGGAGGGGGAAGGAGAGGAAAAAGAAAAAGAGCTTTTCATTGCAATCATGGAAGAACACATACAAAATGATGCAAGATTTTCTTTTGTTAATCTTTTCTTTAGATAACCCTCTCTTGTTCTCCCACTAAGGAAAATTGCTGCCAGACAACAGAAGGAATTAAAACCCACAGAGTTAGCTGGAGTATAGCTTAATGCACATGCATTGGGTGCAGGTATGAAATGAGTTTTTATTATACTGAACTGTAAGTCAGTGACAATGATAATTATGCCTTGTCTTCAGTAACATTTTTAATTGTTGCTCTTGTTGGTAAGTGAGATCCTGCTGGCCTTAAATTCTTACCTGTGTGAAGTGCCAATTTGACTCTATCTGGCCTGAACATAAAAATGAATATTTTAAACAAGATTAGCAGGAAGTCTGCATGCTATCATGAAAATGAATGTCCTCTTCATATTTACTGGTGTAAGAAATCTGTATCCTTGAAGCAAAGCTGTAATAGAGTTTATCAGGTAATGATACATGAGACTTTTCTAACAGTGGCTGCTCAGTGAAATCCTTTCAGTCTCACTGGGATTTGGATCCAGACACCCCAAAGTGAAAACCAGGACGTTCACCTCCAGCTTCCAGCCTGCTTCAAGGCACTTCACCTTATTATCTAGCGGCAGATCTGAGCTGTAGCCAGTGGTTACTCACACCAGGGCCCCAGCCCATAGCACAGACTTATGTAAGACTGATTTTAAAAAGCCATTAATACATAACTCTAACTAACAAAAGTCACCCAAGTGAATCAAACTGTGGTCCCCATTTTTGGTGTTCTCAGTTTGACAGGCAAGGCAGGAGTGTGCAGGATCACCCTGTAGCACTGGGCCATGCGATGCCATGGTACCATACCCTGCGCCTGGGCAGGATGGAGCTCCTGAGCAAGCACAGCCTGGCCACAGCAGGGCCAGTCTCTCTCCCTCTGTGGCCTCATGAAGCGGCCTGACTGCCCGGCCTCGGGAGAAGGCAGAGACTGCGATGTTGCACTGAAGACTGGAGGCAGCAGCCCTCAGCAGGAAGGAGGAGGTGAGAGGGAAGGCAGGCTTGCATGGGTCAGGATCTGGGGCACTGCTGGAAGCAAATGCAGGGGAGATGCAGGAAAGACAAAACGCAAGCAGAAGCCATTTGCAATGAGTCACCTGAGTTTTGTGGCCATTTTAAAGCCATGTAACTCAGTTAAATGTTTATAGTTCAAAAGACAGACTAGATTAGTGATGTTTGCAAATCAAGTCAAATAATTTCAATTAGTAAAAAAATGAATTTATAATAACAAGCTGTGTTTGCTGACATTTCTCCAATAGAACAACCAGTCCAAATTATTCCAGTCTTTTACCATGAAATACAAGCAACTTTCCTAAAGACAAATACCATCTACTGAGCGTACACAAGTCTCTTTCACCTGCATGTACAAAGTCTTCCTGCTAAAGATATAATTCCTAAGACTTGCCAAAAACACCTCTTCTCCAGCCTGTCCTTCTCTGCTGTCTTCCTCTGGCAATCCCCTGTTAATCCATGGAGGGTCATTGGGCACATAGACGCACAAAGGTTCTTTGTTAGCAACCAGTTTTTCACCAAGTGTGTGGAGTTGAAGATGGTTCTTTCAGTGAAGCCAGTTCATATGGCCAAGAGGGAAAACTAGATTTCAGATGTGCAGCTCCCCAAATCAGCTGTCATTCCTACAAACTAAAACCATTCATTCAATGTACCTACCGGATTGTAAATAATATCTGATGTCTTTGCCATACCTTATAATCTTTGAAAAGTCATGGAGACTAAAGAATGCCCAAAACTGAAGAATGGCAAATTCTCCACCTGTTTTTAAAAAGGCCAAAATGAAGATTCAGGGAATTATAAACCAATCAACTTCACTTTGATTCCTGGGATACTGGAACCAAAAAGGTGGAGTAAGTCTTCTTGTAAGACATTTCTGGGCACAGAAGGAAAAGATGATTGGCAACAGTCAGGATGGATTTACCAGAGCCAAGTCATGTCTGACCAGCCCAGGTGCCAGCTATGGCAAAAAGACTGGACTTGAGGAGCATTGGATGTCTTTTGCCTTAATTCTAGCAAAGTTTTTAACATGATGCCAAGTTCTGAGCAAAGGAAGGAACAATGCATTGCAATGATGCAGGTAAGGGACTGCCAGGCTGCAAAGCAGCTCTGCTGGAAAGGACCTGGGGGGATTGGTAGATGATGAGCTGATCATGAACCAGCAGTGTGCCCTAGCAACAGAATCCTGACAGGAGATTCTACTAACAGGAGCATCATTAGTAGATCAGAGGACTACACCTATCTATTCAGCACTTTTTAGATGACACAATATTGGACTCAGTTTTGGGCCCTCAGTATAGGGAAATACATAAATTAACTGCAATGAATTCAACACAGGACTGCAAAGAAGGTCAGGGGCTGGTACTCTCTGTATGAGAAGAGGCTGAGGGAACTGGGCTTGCTCAGCCTGGAGACGGGATGACTTTTGGCAGGGCTAGTTGAAGTTTTCCAATTCCTTTGAGTTGTTGTCAAGAGAACAGACTCAGGCTTTTCATAATGGCGCACAGCAGGAAGAAAAAAGAAAGCAGACAAACTGAAATACAAAAAAGTGTTTCAGACTGGGTATAAGGAGGGGAAAAAAATTAACATTAGGACAGTCAAACATTGGAACAGGTTGCCCAAATAACTTGTGCCCTCTCCAACTCCTGAGGTTTTCAAGATTCAAGCAGAAAAAGCACTAAGCAACTTGGCCTGACCTCATAGTTAACCCAGCTTTGAGCAGGAGGTTGTAATTGCAACTGAGGTACCTTCCTACCTGAATTCTTCTATGGTTTTATGATAGTCAAGACAGCTAGACTAAAAGTGGGTAGGGTATGTATGCTCATATCCACTGATATGAAACTCCAGCTGCAATGTAGACATACTCTAAAGGGACATAGGGACACTAACCTCACCAAAGCCAGTAGGGTGTATGCTCCTCAGGCAAGACTTCTTGAAACCACTGAGAAGTGCCTGAGGAGCCAAGCCTCCACATTTTCCTCAGAGTAGCACCTGTACTGGCAAAGGTTGATAAGATTGGATGGAGACAAACTCTGGGTCCAACTCACCCTCCTGAGTTCTGATTATGAATAATGAAAGGCATGAGTTTGATTGCCCTGAATGAGTTTGCTGGAAAATGTCTTAGGAAAAGCATGTTCTTATTTGTAATTGGGGTAAATCGGATGTGGATTTAGTGAGACAGAATAGAAAAATATGTCATTATTTGTAGGGACATTTTTTGGTATGAACTACATTTTGACACTGAAATTTACACATGCCAGAAGAAATTTATGAATGCAATACTCTTCAACCCTCATATTTATTGATCTTTTACCACCTGCATCTTAAAATAGAGGCAAATAGTCAATTGTGTCTCTCCACTTTCATAGTCTACTTTGGAAACACTGATAAATAACCACATCATTAGCTATGAACTCCACTCTTAGGAGAGATGACTTATGTGCAGGAGCACAGAAAGGCCTTTCTGGAGAACAGGCTGGCATATGCAAGGATTTATTCTCAAAGACTTCCACATGCTCAGAGAAGATGGGTAGAAATCAGCCTAAATTGGTTTTTATCATGGCTGTTTGACTTTCCTTAGTCACAGCAATAAAAATCTTTGCTCTATCAAGATATGTGTAATTACATGCATATAAACCACCAGCATACTGGGAGGCCTATGTAATATTTGCAAAGCAGCTTAATATCTTCAGAAGTTTCTGCTGAAAAGGGTTCCCACAATTAGCTTACTTTTGCAATTTCAGTCATGTTTGGTCCCAAGATTTCCCAAGCCTTTGTTTACTGCTGTTTGTAGCAGTTGCCATTCAGTTTATTTGGATCTGTTTTTAATGTACCTGCCAGCCAAAACCCAGTGCCAGACTCAGAAGCCCTGTCTCCAGCTCAGGCAGTGTGCCTGGCCCAGCCTTCTTCCCTGAGACTCTGTGGCAAGGCTTGGGCTGAAAGCTAGCCATACACAAGAATAGCAGTTAAATTAAGAGCAAAGGAAACATTGCAGTCAATATTAGTAGCCTGAATTTTCTTCCAACACCAATGTTCCTGGAGTGCAAGAAACAGTTAATGGAGGCTATTCGCTTTCCAATTTTTTAGTACTGAAGTAACTCTCAGAATAATTTTGACATTTATTACCTTCAACTTCTTTAGCAATGATTTGGTATATTATTAAACTCCTAGTCTGAACCTTAATGCAATTTAATTATAACTTTAAATTCTTATATTTAGCACACCAAAAACCAAGCTTGTAGGAAGAAACCTTGTCATATCCTTATGAGGATGAGCTTGAGGCTGGGGTCAATTGAGGGTGTCAATATGTTATTAACATCTATTGGCAATATTCTTCAGCAGTTTTGGCCAGTGAAGTATTGACTGAGTCTTGGGCAGTGAGTTTTTTGCAGTATTAATCGCAGCAATAGGCGCTACAGATAAATTAGAGAGGTAACAGAACTTCCACATGACAGGCTTGTGCTTTGCCTGGTGCAGACCTAAATTGTGCACAAAACAAAAAGGAAGAGTCACAGAAACACTCTGCTTTGCTCACTAAACATCTGTTAAGAAAAGTATCTGCTTGAGCCTTGCTTCCACAATGGAAGGTGAGAAAATGCCACCAGGACAAGGAAGAGAGACACCAGACTGCTGCCTCCTTGGGACAGAGAAAGGCCTGTGAGGAGGGAAATTGAGATCACCCTCCAGAGAGCAAAAAGAAAAAGTGCCTGCTGAAGACCACACTCTCCTGCACTCAGAAAAAACTTCTGTCTTTTCATCAGCTTCAGAAAACAAAATTGTATTACAATGGTCTGTTTGCAATGGGTGGGGGTTAAATTAAATTTGTAGGAAGACTGTGGAAAAATAAATGGTTTGAGGGGAGGGTATGTATGAGATTGCAAAGTGGTGGGTCTAATCATGAATAGTAGGGTCTGGATTTGAACAAAGCCAAGAGAGAGTTTAAAAGGAGAATGAATTAATTAATGATGAAACATGTCCATGACACAGAATGTGTCCAGGGGCCAAGGGAAAGAAAGCATAGAATGAAATAGCATCTCTCCACCTTGGAAAACCTCCATACAATCTGCAACTGAACTAAAGAAAGTCTACATTTAGACCAAAGAAACTATACTTTGCTAACTTCAGAACTTCTTTTAAAATCTATCTTCCGACATCATAAAGTTAAAAAGTGTGGCATAATTTTTGGTGAGGAAGAAAGTCGCTGTAGGATGTAGCAGTTAGCTGGGATTACAGTCACACTTGCTGAATATTGGCACTGCATAATTCCATACCTTCTTCTTTGATCTAGTTATGGTGTTCAAAATGGAAACAGTTCTTTCAAATAATGCCCCAGCCCAATGTTTATTAGCATCTTACTATGAGAAAAAGAAGGAAATTTTTGTAACAGGAAAAAAATAGTGCATTTTTATTATGTAATGGATACTATTAAAAATTGTGACATGTTTCAGAGAGTGGCATTACGCACACAGAAGAAGATAATTTAAGTGGAAGTTCACCATAGAGAAACCTTAGTATCAAAGGTATCCGCTGTTTTTCTGCTACTGAGAAAAATTTTAGGAGATTTTTGGAGCTAGATTATAAATTTGTAATTACTGCAATGCTCACTTCAGTGTCATCTCTCTCTCAACAATAGTTTTGTGTGTTTAAAAACTATTTCATGCCAGTGAAATTGAATTAATCCTACATTGCCTCCCAAAATTAAATGTGATGGATTGAGATGCTTAAAAGAGATACTCACACCTGGTGTTGGTGATTACTTTCCCTTTTCTGATTAAATGCTTGACTTGTCCAGAGTGCTGAACTAATTAAACCAGATGCAACAGCATTCATTTCAATCCACAAGACGGCAGCTTTTATCAGGCCCATCTCTTACCTCTATTATTAATTTGTTGAGTAAGCTTCTACAACTGCTTTATATTCAAGGGAAACAGTTTACAATTCTACCATAAAATATCCATACCTAACAAAATGAAAAAGCAAGCCCTGATATACCACGTAGTGTGGCTATAGTAAGTGGTACCATGCAGTATCATTATGACCTCATTGTTTTGGCAGCAATTGTATCACCAATAAATAATTTAATGAGCAGCTAATCACTAGTTTAAAGCTGACATACACATTCTTCTTTTTCCCATGACTACCTGAAAATGTTTTTAAGTTACAGCACATCTTCCACGGCCACATTTTCAACACCAACATGACTTTTCTTCCAAGTTTAAGACAAAAATTAAGATCTAGTACATTTTTCCTTGAGTGCATAGCAAAGTCTCTGCTTATCCTTTCAAATGCTACACTGAGTAATTCCCAGCAGTAAGTTCTGTATTTTCTAAACTTTAACAAATTCCACTTGACCTTTCTTTTGCCTATTTGTTCGTATTTCAGGACGTATGCTGTACACACAAGCCATTCAATTAGGAGAACTGGGTTAGTTTCCAGGAGGACGGAAACTAACCCAAAACCTGTCCCCAGCCCGCCCCGCACCTGCGGGCGCCTCCGCCTGCTCCAGCGCTGCCACCGGCCAGCACGATGGCTCTTACATTAATTTCCTATCCGCGTCCCGTACCAAGCCTCCGAATGTTAAACCTCCAGCACAAGGATTCACCAAGCGCAGCTGAAAGCTCTGAAGAAGAACCGGCATTTTTAAACACCTCGGCGAGCGAGAGGATGAGCGGCAGCGCGCACCGCGCCGGCGGTCTCGGGCTGAGCCCCCCCTGCGCCGCCGCTCTGCGGGGCACAGCCGGGCACAGCCCCCACCCGCGCCCTCCCGTGCCGTCCCGTCCCGTCCCGTCCCGTCCCG
>VWZV01010921.1:0-85205 GCA_013397155.1 Irena cyanogastra | reverse complement strand
ATGTCCTACCGGTGTCTCAGCCTTGGCGTCACCTCTGGATTCCTTCTTGGCCAATTTGATACTTGGTGGAGATCTGAATTGTCCCAAACTTTCCTTTCAGCTTTCTTCTTCCCTTAAAAAATATATATACATTTATGTATAAAAATCAGAAATAAAATGCAACAGCAATCAGGAATACTAATTAAATTACAAAAGCTGGCATCTCAGAGACGTAGGTTAAGGCACATGTAGGCTAAGACAAGAAATGTCAATAGACAAGAGATGCTGCAGGGCTGTTCTTTTTTTTAATGGTGTCTATCAATTTCTCAACCTCACTGTCTCAGTTTTTATTCCTTCTGCAGATCCTGACTCTTGCCCTGCTGCTTCCCAGGAACTGCCAGCTGTTGCTTCTAGTGCTACTTACTGCCGGGTTCTGACTTCTGCCTGCAACAGAGTCTAGCAACAACTGAGAAGAAGTAGCCAAAGGCACTGTGCTGTTTTGGTGTCCACTGTTCCTTTTCTGACTTCCTTATAGCAGAGAACATAACAAATTTTTTTTGTAGAAAATGTTTTTGATAGGCTGCCAAGTGCTTTGCTTATGTTGTGTTCTCCCACTTGCAAAAAGCACAACTCTGCTTAACATTCTTGTTTTTCTTCTGTTCCAACCTCTAAATGTATATGTATACATGTATTTAAGTTCTTCAGTCTTTGGCAGATTTCCCCAGGAAATGGTTAGATGGAAAGAGACAACTTATTCAGGTACTACCCCTCTAGTGTATGGAGATAAGTAAGCCAGGAGCTAAGGCCGAACACAAATCCACTTTTTTCTCTTTGCATCCTCTAACCTGAAGAGGTAGAAGAAAGGAGAAAAAATAGAATAGAGGTAGTATTTGTTCTATTAATTACTAGTTTTTAATAGAAATTAACTAAGTAATAGATTGAGAAAACAGAGATGGTGATGGTACAAATAAGAAGTTTGTTTGAAAGTGGTAGTGGATAGGAGTGATACAAATGCCCCAAAATCTGGTAAAGACTCTTGAGTTTGGGGATGGCTATGAATACACGTTTTCATCAACAGTAAATAACAGCAAGGTTGGGGAACACTTCAGTTCTCTAGAAAGATGCACAACAAAGACCATACACAGCATTTATTATTGGGTCTGATGGGCAACAAACCTTTTATTTACCAGCAGTCACTGATCAGACTCACCAGCCTAAAGGGAAACTGTTCTATAATTCTTTTCAGTAAAATATAAAGATATCATAAATCCTTTAAAAATAATTTGATTATAGAAAATAATCTTTGATGAATGACTAACATTATTAACCGCAAATTTCTTGAGAACCAAGAATAGATCTACAAGAATATCCTACAGTCCTGGATATCAGAGGAAAACATTAAGAAACTATGAAAAATTATTGATGAGGTTGCATGGACCTAGCACTTGAGTGTGGAAGAATCATGGACTTACTTGCTTTAAATCCAAAATGGAAAATCCTGTATAGCACTTACATCCCATAAAGGAGGTTAGGATAGATCAAGAATAATTGTGCAGCTAGTGGATAAGTAACTACCTGAAAATGAATGGACCTACAGGAAACAGGAGAAGTACAGTTTGCTGGGTTGGAAACTGCAGGATCAGAGGGAAAAATGGATAAAAATCTATCTGAACCAGATGTTGCAAAGAAAAGGATAACAGATAGCAAAGAATTCTTCAACTACATATATAGAAGTGATTCAAAGAAGCAAGATATGTGATGGCTAAATGCCAGGGATGAGACGAAAGCTGTTCCAAATATTGAATAAATACATTGCCTCAGTTTTCAATGAAAAGAAAAAATTAAGGTGAGAGTATTTACAGAGAGCATAAAGTAAGCAAGATAATGTAAAACATTATATTAGCGTAAGTTAGGCTGTTTCTTGTGACAGGTCCCAGAAAATCGCACCCCAAATGTTAAAAAAAAATGGTATCTATTGTATCAAGTCCTGAGCAACACTTTTGATAAATCAGTGAAGTTGGGGTTGAAGTGCTGTTATTGGAGACTGTTGGAGAACAGGAAATCTGTCTTCTAAAAAGACAGAGGGAGGGAGAGGAACAGCAACTCCATGCCCTGTTAATTTGACTGAGAAAATTCTTAGAGGGTAGTGAAAAATGGGTTCAGCTACATTATGGTTCATCAAAGCTAGGTCGTGTCAGACTACCAAGATGTTTGATAAGGTGATTCGTCAGGCAAAAACATCATAGTGAAGCAAATCTGTCTGGATGTCTACACATTAATAGGGTCCTTTAGAGGAAAAGTCTTAGCATGGAGAGGACAGCTGCAAGTATGGGTCAACATCAGGTATGGGGTATGTGTGTTTGTGGCATATTTGTCAAGATAGTGTTTGCATTCTCACCCAAAAAGTCAGCACTAAGCCTGAAGGCCTCTGTCATGTCCTTGATTTCTTCTCCTCCTTTACTGTGGCAGGTTTGAAGGATTTTTGCCTTTTTTCCCACAGGTCATCACTGTGGTAGTGCATTCTTTGGAAATGAGGTTGGTCACTCATGAGATTTCGATCCTGTGTGTTCCTGAAGTATTTTCTTAATTTTCAACGTGATCAATCTGTTTGGTCTGTCTTTTCAGCTCATGTTTGCTAGGCTAACACACATTCCCTTTGCTTCCCTCTAGCCTCTATGCCATCACATTCCTTATGGGCCACATCTTTCTTCAAGGATGATGCAAAATGACTGGGCAATATTCACGGGTTGGAAGGGAGCACAGTGGTCACACCGTGGAAGGGATCACCTGGTCCAACCTCCCTGCTCCAGCAGGATCATTCTAGAACACATTGCACAGGATTGCGTCCAAACAGTTTTTGAATATCTCCAGTGTGGGTGACTCCACAACCAAAACAATTTTTTTTCAAAATAATTTTGAATTATAAGTCTGTCTAACAGCATAACTCCTCTAAAATACTCAACAGCTTCTCCCAACTTTATATCCTCTGCAAATTGAATGTACTTTATATCCAAGGCCATCAGTGACCATACTGAACAGTACCAGACAGCAAGTCAGCACTTTCCATCTTCCAGGACCATTGACAGGTATGACTCTCCAGCTCTTTATTTAATCTCTTCTGTATTATTGTAATTTACACTGGTTCTCTGTAAAGGGTCTGGTACAGGCTCAGAAATCAGTCACAGAGACTACCAGTGTGAAGCAGCTTAAATGGCCCCAGTGCACTTAACTCTTTACCACAGTACTTGGTTTGCTACTGTATTCCTCAAAAAGTCTGGGAACTGTCTCCTCCTCTCATTATCTGAATGCCCAGCAGAAAGGTAAGCCAGTCATTGCTGAGGTGAAATCAGGATGTTTAATAAGCTAGCTTGCCCAGTCACACAGGGTCATGACAGCAAGGCAAGTAAATTTCCTTGGTTCATAGTATATAAACAGTATTTATTGGCATGGTTACTGGTACTTGAGAAGTACATTGCATTAGCTCAGCTGAGCAGTATAAGGAAATCACGCAGGAAGTGAAAGGAACAACAGAAGTAGCCCTGAAGTTGAGATAAATGGACACTGAATATTTGACTAAAATATGGATATTAAAAGACAATTTCTGGGCAATTGTTTTCAAAAATTCTGCTTCCTGGTGCCAGTGAGTATCCACCGTGTGTTTTATTGGCATAAGATTTAAAAGATTCTGTCTGACTTCTTTAAAAGGGACTTGAAAACGTAAAGCTATTTACAGCATTGTTCAGAGGCATCAGAAATTAGTGAATGACACATTCATTCATGGTATATATTTGTCAAAAGCAGGTTTAAATTCTTTAATTGCCTTCAATACACTTTTCATCTACTAATTTTCACAGTTATTTTTTGAATTCTGTAGACTTTTAGCATTCACAGCATGTTGTGACAAGGAGCTCCATGTGTGCTGTGTGAAGACATGGGATACTCCAATGGGAACAAGAGGCAAACTGAAAAGAGCAAGATAAAAGTCAAGTTAAATGTCAGGTATATTTAAAGTCATAGGAGAATACACCTGAGGATGGGTACGTGGCCCTTACAAATACACCCCAACAAAACAACAAGCAAACAATTGCTCCATGATACCAAAAGACATTGTGTTATTTATATGTTAATAAAGCTAGATAATGGTAAGTGTGGATAATGTACTGGAGACCATTCTTGTGCTGTAGCTCATAACCTATAAAGACAACAAATCTCTGAAAACTGAAGTAAAGATTTTCAGAGAAGTATCTGTTTTTGAAATATTGTCATACTGATAGAGTGTAAGCTTATATAAGCTGCATATCTACCTCTGCAACATGGTTAATAAAGGTGTGTTTGAAAGCTACCAACAATAGCACATCAGAAGCATGACTGAAGAAAAAAACTAAAAAAACTTGGTTGGTATTGTGAATAGTTACATTAATTTGTATATGGGTAGAAATGTCTACACAGAGGTATTTATACTAGTCTAAACAGGAACAGATCATCAATTTTTGGAATGCATGAGGAAGCTCCTCTGGAAAATGCTTCTTACATTTCAAAACTATGCCATAACCAAAAGAATGAATCAATCTGGAATGCAGATGTAGTAATGAAATTTTTATAACAGGCATAATTTCAATTACACTTCTAAATAGTTAATATAAAGTTTGATTAATTATTTTTCCTAGCTCAAAGCATCTTAAAAATTTCCTTTGATAGCACAGTGAATTATACTAACCCTTCAAATTAAGTTTTTTAAAGCCCAGAAGTAAGTGAGACACCCTGTACCTTTTCTCATGTCAGTTGGTGCCTTACTTAGTCAGGTGCCCTCCATCCATGTCTGCTGTGGTGACACAAAGTCAAGGACAATGTGTGGTACAGTCTCAGTGAGGGAAAAGAGCTCCTCGTGCCCCACTTGTGCCATCCAGGCAAGGTTGTTTCCCCCGTATATTCTGAGCAGCTTTGCTTGGTTGAGTTTTAAGTCTCACTTACAGAGTTCTCCTTTCCCTCGTCAGGCAGTTTTACAAGTTTAATGGAAAATGAGGAGAGCCAAGAGCCGAGTTCCACACTGAGAACCCCTCAAGAGCTGTAATGTACCGCAACATTTGTCAAACTGATCCCCTAATTGTTTTACTGATGTACTCCTTTAACTTCAAGAACTCACCGTACTCTCCATAAACTCTGGACAATGAAATATGGAATTAGAGCCATATTCTGACATGCACTGCAGTTTCCTCTGAATCAAAAATATCTTGGTAAGGAGAACAGCAAAGTCTGTAGAATGTGGTAGGGTGGCTCAGCTGGGAAGAAGAGAGAAGAGGCAGAGGGTGAGCAGACATGTGGGTCAACCTTTGAAGCTTGTTCTAGAAGAAAATCTACCACCCATGGAGAGATATCCCAGTAATATCAAGTGAGTCTCTTTCTCCCTCTCAGAGGGTCCTTAGGAACTACCTGCCTATTTAGAGGGGAGTAAGATGGCAGGCTCCTACTGCAGTCCAGTGTTTCAGCATTTTCACAGCACTCACATCCATTCAAAAGATCACAACTGCAGCATTTCTTTCACATATGAGAGAAGCAGCTTGCCAGTTCTTAAAATTGTGCTTGTGTTTAGGATTTAATAAAGATGTGAAGGTGTAACAGAAGGAAGACCATAAAACCTGACTTGGAGGCTGGGTCCTCCTGGAGGACATTGTGTGATGCAGGGGGGATGAGGATTCCTGGTTACTTGACAAAGTAAGGCAGGTAATGAGATAAATCACTGGAATTTAGCTGGAGACAGTACAGGACATGCAAACCCCCTCAGATGGGTTCTGAGTGTCAGATCCAAGGTTGTTCAGCTAAACAGTGACTTACAGTGGCCACTGCTTTAGCTCAGCTGTGCCTTCATCTCTGTAAGAGTCACCTCTACACCATCCCACTTGTGACTGTACCCATGCTGGCTCAAAAACACCTGAGGGACATGGCCTTTACATTTAAAAGGGAGGATGATTCTCCATTCCCTGTTGACACTTCTGTGAGAAAGAAATTCTTCCATTAAAAGTTAAAATGTCAGCACTCTGTCTTCCCAATGCCTAGCTTGGTTCATTATGGCAGCACAAAAACATAGGGCTACAGCCTAGTTTATTTCTTCTGCTTGATTTGAAAGTACCAGAATTAATGGTGCATATGGTGACATGGGCTGCTTGTGGGGATAAAGAGGAGATGTAGGGTTGAAATGAAAAAAGGTGACAGGTTTTAAAATGCGTTCTCTACCATCAGGGCTAAGACACTTTCAGCAGCAGTTCAGAGTCTTACATGTACTTTGTTTTGTAAAATGCTATGTTGTCAATAAAGAAAAAAAGAGTTAAAAGTAGCTGGTGGAAAATGACTTGCTGCCAAGGAGATTTAACTGTCCAGGAGATGGACTATGGCTTGGTGTCATGGATGTTTAGACATACAAGAAGATGACAAAAGATGTAGAGCCATTGAAGCCCAAAGTGTTTCACACAGGAGAAAAAGCATAGCAAAAACTTTATTTGGAGATTTTTAATAGTGTTCTCCTTCCCCGGCCCTTCTCCATCTTTTTTTTTTTTTTTTTTACAGCTCTGAGGCCCTCATATTCAGAGTGGTTAAGTAGAACATGTTACATGTCTTCCCATTTCCTTTTGACCTCATTGTCCAAAGTATTCTGTGAAATTATCACATTTTGATGCTAATAATAGAAGTTATATAGAAGTTATGCTAATAATAGAAGTTTGATGCTAATAATAACTGCTAATTCAGTCTAGGAAGCACTTACCACTTTTATGTTTTTTCTGCCCCTAATTTTTTTGATTCCTTTGGGTGTCAGTCATAGACACCTCTCCTGACCACAGAGCTGTCACTTAAGGAGCAGAGTCCCTGTGCCTTGTGTAGTTAGACCACAAAATCAGTATTGTCAACAGGACACGACAGCACACACAAGAAACCAAGAGAAACCTCTCTAAGCTGAGAAGATCTAAGCCATGAATAGATGCTGAGACTGGATTAAAATGACCAAGAGTTAGACTGGTATTTGCAAGGCTTATATCCTCAGTAATAAGACCCCATGCAACCCTTCAAGTCACCACATGTATTTCGTGCAGGGTGCTCCTAAAGGAGCAGGACAAAATCAAAGCTCTTCAGTCTTGCTTGGCTTCTGTGGAGAGCTTTCTGCTACCCTGGAATAAAGCTCTGCACAGAAAGTGGGAGGGTCAGCTCAAGATGTGACAAAATGCCATGGCACAGGAGTTGTGGACTCTCCACGTGCAGCCCTCGAAGAGAGCCCCGTGTTAGTTAGCTGTTCTATTCCTCCTCAGCAAACAAACCACAGCACTGGGTAGCAAAACAAGAGGTATTCTTTGCCCGTGGATGTATGACAGCAGATAGATAAGAGGAATAGAATGAGAACAGGAAATCAGTCTCCCTATCATGTTTTTACAGTGTCAATGAAAAAATTTGTCACTGAAATGTGGGTGGGGAAAAAGCAGAGTGAGAGGTGAAACTGTGTGGGCTGGATACACTGGAGCACCTGTGAACACATATGTGCAAATGGAGCCCAGATTCATGCTTGATTTCACAGACTTCTAAAGGAAAAAATAGATTGTATTTGGAGATGAGGTGACTTTGTAGTAAACAGATTCCATGATAAATGGGACATTCCTTTTGCCTCACAGATCATGCGTGTTGGTTTATATCTGATATTACATTAACTTTGTCCACTCACATGACAGTTCCTTCAAACAAGTGGGGACTCAAGGTGGCAAGTAGCCATTATGGGTTTGACTCCAAGGTTACTTACAGGTCCTTCCCAGATTTTGATCAAGACATCATTCCCAGGCTGATTCTGGGACACTGCATCTGCTTGGTTCCAGCATAAATGCAACAGCAACAGATGATTCACAGATTTCTGACCCTTTTTCCTGAGGATCTACAAGATCATGATTGCTTATCTGTAAATTGAGATTTTGTGTATGTTGATAAGGAAAATAAAGCTGCAATAAACAAATTTTTTTTATAAGTCATCTTCAAATATATTTTCTTTTTCTTCCTAGTGGATTTGTTGTGCAAATAATGCAAGGAACTTTTAGAAAAATATGCTGTCCACTTTCAGTAGAATACAACACAGTATATTTATTTATGGTAATATTCACATATCTTTCCCTGTCCAAGAGCAACATGGATATTATCCAGTCTTCATAAATAACTGTTATGCCATGTCAGCAGTATGTATTTATTATTACATTTTGCTGTATCTTCCCATCTTCTGTGAAACTCTGAGTTGATAAAACAGAGACTATCTCTTATCACACAGTTCCGTAACATCTTGATTTCCTATATATTTTTTAGGTCACATTTGAAAGTATTATTTTTAAATTATTTTTGTTATCAATGAAGCCATTGAAATACATACTGAAAACTCTTGATACAGGAGCCTAGTAGAGATCTGCTTAGTGTCCTGCCCTACATTTCATCCCTTTGACTTCCATGGACACCCCCCCAGCAATGATGCTGTACTGTGAGGAAGGCAGATCCCTCAAACTAAGAGGCAAATTCTTCTGACTTCAAGAGGCCAGTGAGTTTCAGAGGATGTGTAAAGTGTAAAAATGCCCTTGAACACAGCTCAGTGCAGAATTGGGTCCTCTAATCTTAAAAGTTTTTTATTTTCACCATCTATACAGAAAGGACTGTTGAAAGTGAAGTAATAAAGTTTTATTAGCGTGACTGGGCAAATTCCTGAGCTACTGGTCTGTGGCAAAGGCCTGGAGGCATCCAGACAGGTCATCCAGAACATGCACCATCTCCCAGCAGTATCTAAAGGGTATGGTGTATATATAGCAGGTGCTGGTAGAAAAAGGTGCTTCTTTGCAAAGACACTTAAACTGTGCTAAGGGCAGTTTTCACTGCCTTACTACAGAGCCATCTGCCTTACTACAGAGGTACCAGGCTGCAAAAGAGCTGGAAGCTAACTTCTGACTTCCCTGACAATGATTTATAACTGCTTTTACATGAGCAGTAGTACCTTGGTGTTAGGAGCTGTGCCATCTGCCAGAAGATCAGCTATAAAGGTGGGAATCTCCTTTTCCATTTGCTCAGAGCCTTCAGTCTTGGCTTTGTAGCAGGCTGTGATTCCAAGGAAAGGACACTATATTGCCTTGCTGCCTGACTCACTTCTCCTGATGGGGAAGGCTGTGAGGACAGGCAGAAGAGCGTTGTGGAGATGGAGTCAGTGAAAAATCTGTCTTTGGAACATTTGCTAGGAGGTCGTGATAACGGGAGGGCTTTGCTTGTTCAGCCTCTGTGGCAGCAGCAGTTTGGAAGTGTCAGGAGTTTCCAGTGTCCACACTAGGCCATGTGGATACTGATGAGTGGGACAGGGTGCAGATGAGGCTTCAAAAATGCCTAGTGAATGAAATGTAATTTCACACAGCTAAAACTGTCACACTGCATAAATCCCTTATATAGGCATATCTATTTCCACTTAAATATGTGTACAGGCATGGCCACATGTCCCATTAAAATGGGCTGTTGGATTCTTAAAAACATGAGCCACATGAGCCACACCATAAGTCCTTAGCTGGTCTCAGAGCAAATATGAATTCTTTTAACTGTAAAACTTTGAATTTACTTTGAGTTTTTCTTCATTACTTGATCCTAAGTTCTACAAATATATTTGTTACCATATCCTTAATCCTAAGGATACAATTTAATATGAGAAATAACCTAATGGCTCCCAAACCCAATGTTTCAGCCTGCATTGCACAAACATATCTGCTCCTGCCCCTGTGCCTCTGCACCTTGCCCAGGAAAATAAAAATGTGAGGGCTAATTCAAACAACAGTTGGACATATCCCATATGCTATTCTTGGCTTATCAATCTACATGTTTATTCAGAGAATACCCATTCCTTGAGCACCTGTACAAACCAAAACCCACACAGAAGTTAAAAACATGTAACAGAAGATACACATTGAGCAGTTAAGAGGAAGAACAAAACAGCTGATCTTGAAACTGGAACCTCACAGTAATCCTGAATCACAGAATAATTTAGGTTGGAAAAGACCACTAAGATCATTGAGTTCAACTGAATTGCCTCAATCTTTACAAAAAAAGAGCTCTGATTTTGGGTAAGGGTGCAGTTTTGTGGTTCTCTGCATCTGTTGGGCTGCACAAGATAGAAAAGGGATTAAGCCCAGTTTAAAATAGCTGCTTTCTGCATTTGAATAGCCAGATCTCAAACATACTATGTTTGGCCTTCATTTTAAACAATACTTACACAAAGGCCCAAATTAGTCATTAGATATGATCACAGCTGTCAATATATACCAGCTTATTTCAAGTGCAACAGGTGCTTACTGTTTTGCCCTTTCACAAAACTTTCAAAAGGGCCTTCATTTCACTGTTAAATTTAGATTTCGGTTCTTTCAAGTTAAAGGCATTCTTCTCTCAGCACGACTCCTTTAGTAATAACCAAGCTTACTGATTCTCTTGGCTCTTGTCCCTGGAGGGCTTCCTGATCATAGGTTGAAGATGCACATTTCCAGTGTCACTTTTTAGTGACTCAAGAGCATTTATGTCCTAAACCAAATCTGCTTTTATTTTTCCTTTCCTTTGCATCCAAATTCCTGCTAAGTGTGATGGCTGCATCAGGGAAGTGGCATAAGTTCCAAGGGCTCTATTCTGACAGTACACTTAGGATAATTCAAGATTTTGATTCTGGCCCTCTCTCTATAGAGCTTTTATACATGATGTCAGAATTTGGCACACTTCAGATTAGCAAAGTGAAATGAGGTCAGCCTGAAGCTTTGGAAACCAGAACTTCACACAGGTCAGAACAAAACAAGGGAGGTATTGATGCTTTTCAGGGTTCAGACTGAACACAGGTCTCCTGAATGCAGTCAGAGACATCTGAGCTGGAACACCAACAAAAGTCACTCATAAACTGTGGTATTAATGTGAAAGTTATTTAATATCAGCACATGGGAAAACCTCTCTGCAAGCTGCTGGCAATTATTTCCTCAAATCTTATACTTACCTTCTTACGAGCAGATACCTGAGAGTAACAGGACAATGGTTTGTACTCACCATTAACAGCAGGCACACATTGATTCAGGTCCTCAGTAACCCTTGGCTGTGGTGAGGTACAGAAATACAGGAACTTCTCTCTCCTGGATGCCTTTGGAACATGTCTCTGGCACAAACATCTCTGGGCAGAAACTCAGTCCCATTTTCATTCATTTGTAGTACAAGAGAGGAGAAATATTAGAGTGTGTCCAGAGGAGGGTGACCAAGAGTGGTGAAAAGCCTTGAGTGCCAGACTCAGGAGGAGTGACTGAAATCACTTGTTTTATTCAGCTCGGACAAGACAAGGCTAAGGGGTGACTTTGTCACAGTCCAAAACTTCCTCAAGGGATCATCAGAGGAGGAGGTGCTGATCTCCTCTCTGCTGCTCAACTATAGGACACAAGGAGACTGGATGAAGCTGTCAGGGAAGTTCAGATTAGGAAAAGGTTTTTCTTTGAGAGGGCGGTCAGGCCCTGGAACAGCAACCCTCCCAAAGGTCAAGAAACATCTGTTCTTGGTCATATGGCTTGGTTTTAGGTAGTCCTGCAAGCAGCAGGGAGCTGCAGTTGGTGATCCTTATGAGTCCCTTCCAACCTGAGATGTTTCTGTGTTACACCTGAAATGGTGACTGCAAAATCCAGCCTGCAAAGACAAATTCCTTCTGTTCCTTTGGCCATTTTAAGTTGGTATTAACTACTCAGTATGAAATGCCACAGTCTTTTAGGGCGAGGAGAATCAGCTTAAGGATTGGAACTGAAACTGCATTGGTGGGTATAAACCACTCTGCATGGTCCCTCCTCAGTGTGCTCAACATTTGAAATGCCACGGGGCAAGGTCTAACTCCATATACTCTGCACAAAAGTCCCTGGATTGTCTCTCTTTCAGAGGTCTGAATTAAATTTGGGCAGAATTTCAGCTCACGGGGAAACATCTGGTTTACTATGGTTTGAACTAGAGTTGAAATTTTATGTGTATATCAGATTCCTGATTTGCTCATGTATGTATTTGTTATCTAAGATAAACACAAGGCCTTCCCAGCTCACTAGGAAAAAAACCCAAAACATTTAATTTGAAAAATTACATTAAAGCAATATGAACTATAGGAATAAAACAAGAGATGAGACCAAGGTTCCCACTATAATGCAAACAGCTTTTGGAAGAAGTCAGATAAAAATATAAAACATTCAGATTTATTTATGTAGTTCTTTCTGAACGTAAACATTCAATACTTTTAATTACTACAGAATCCTTATAAATCTAGAGGACTTCCATACATTTGAACAAAACTGTCTTCATCAGTCTGAAAGATTATGACTACCTGTTGGCAGCAAAGCTTAATCTAACTCAGCCTTCAGAGACTTTTAATTATGAGCAAATTCTTCATGTGCATGCATTTGGGTGTTCAGCTCTGCTTTGGACATCTGTGTCTTCCTTTTTATTGCCCTTTCAGCTATAGTGAACATAAATAAAAACATGAAGCATTTAAAACAAAATATTTCCTTCCTAGAATATTTTGTTACATTTTTTACTTCCTACTGAGAAGGAAGTAGGTTTTTAACTAGAAGCCGCTTGTTGATTTATAAGACACAATTTTCTTACTCCATGAAAAATGTTTTACTACACAGCATCCTGCATTTCCCCTACCAAGCAAGGATGCCAGGTCTTTAATCTAAAAATTACCCTTTCATCTATTTATATATGACAGCTGTTTGTGGAAACTTCTTTTCACATAGAATTTTCACATTTTCACATAGAATTAGTCTGCTGCTTGTTTGCTATACAAGCAGTACCTAACATGTACTGATTTCTCATGTGAGGATAAAAGGACCGGAGTCTGCTTTAGAAAGCCTAAACCCAAGGAGAAACACAAATGGAAAGAAAGGAAATGGGACATGAAAATCTTAACTTGATGTTGCTTACTCAAGAGGGTTCAATTTTGATTTTTTCACCTGGAAATGTGGCTGAAGCAGTCATGCTGCCTGTGAGTGCTTTCTGGGAGGTGTTTCACTAAAAATTTTTGAACCCTGGCCAAAGAGAGATGCCTGGACTTCAGCTCAGAGCACGTAACACAGGTGGCTGAACACCCTCTGAGATGTTTAGGGTGTACGTGTGCAAGGGCAGGCACAGACATGAGGGACCAAGTGTCAGATGGGACAAGGGGCTAAGACAGGACCTTGGCAGGGAAGGAGAATGCTAGAGGAATGACTTAGGAAGAGGCAGGTGGGAGACAGATAATAAATTCTCTGCTGTTTTAACTACTCAGATAGCAACAGTGCTTTCAGCAAGACACAAATTGACCCCAACCTTACAGTGACTTTGCAAATAAAAGATAACTTTTTAATTAATTGCACAGTGAATGAGAGAGAAATAAACACTTCTTTCTGTAATGATGATGTGTATTTGGTAGTGCTCTCCTGCTGTCTGAATAAAGGGAAGGCAGAGTGCTGTGGTGCTCTGGCAGTGCTACTGGAATTGGATTATCTCCCTTCCTCCACTTGGCATCACAGAACAGTCACTCTTAATTGTACCTTCTATCTGATTATTAACTGCTTCTGATCACGCTCCCTCTCTTCCCTTATCTGCTTTTCATCTTCTGCATTGCTTCTCTATAATTGCAACTGACCTGCCACAAGGCCCCAAAATATTTCCTGTTGTCTTTGAGTGCAACAGATTGGTAGGAGGATTTTGGTGGCTCCACCTGTCCGTCATAGTGCTGCTCACCTCTTTCCTGAAACTGACTTTGTTGCAATCCAGCACTGGCCAAGAGCAGAAGCAGTTCCTACAGGCACAGGTGATGGTGGATGAGGTTTCTGAACCAGCACGACCTTCCTGTGGTAGCAGTCTTCAAACAGCTGGGCCGGCCCAACAGCACAGTTGCTGCGAGCTACAAAGTGGGAATCATTGTCCTGCCTGTCCTCAACAGGGCAAATACAGAAATGCAGTGGTGGCTGCCAGCCCACAGATGTTAGGTGAAGCAATGATTTTGAATTGTGGTCCAGAGGCTCTGGCACTGTGTAACCAGTGCATGCCACAGGTTATGAAATGCACTCTTAAGAAAGGCTTCATATATGCAGTTATTGCCTTCTAAAAACCCTCACATCAACCCTCTGTGCAGCCAGACAGGAACCGCCTTAATGTCACTGAAGTAAATACATTTCTCTTTTAAAATCCTAAGAGACAGACAGGAAAATCTTCTTGCCAGGAAAATCATTAGACTACCACTTGGAGTCTGGAACAGAGTAAAGGAATAAATGAAAGAAATAATAAATCCTTCTATTCATATTACAGATCATGAAAGGGAAAAAACTGGCAAGCATCTGCCATGTAAGAAACTGGTCTGGAAGTTGGGAAACAAGCAAGAAAGACTGGAGCAAGACTTCTCCAAAGGAGCAAAACCACCTCAAATCCCTAAGTATTGCAAGTATGCTACACAAATAGATAGCAAATACTCAATGAAAATAAAATTAAAATTGCTTATTAGATTACTAAATACCCTCTGGCAGCCAGCTTTGAGTTGCAGTGCCAGAAATTTCAGACAGAGAAACTGAATACCAAGTCTGTATAGCTGCTATCAATTACTTTGCTTTCATTTATAAATAATGCTGGCTTGCTTAAGTTTCCAGTTAAGAGCTCTAAGATTATCTGGGGTGATATCTCATTCCTTTAGAAAAACTTAGTTTAATGTGCTCTAGAGGGCATCACTGAAGAAGCAGGCTCCAAGGCCTCAAAGCAAGAATCAGTTGCATGGAAAAAATCAGTCTTCATCCTGTATCAGAATAAACCTGAGATCTTCTGCCCTTTTTCCTGGGTGAAAACAGAGATGCCTGCCTCCCAGAACATCAGTCACCAAGAAGTTGAGCTCACCTGCAGAAATGCTCTGGTCTTTTGGACCCTGGTTCTGGGCTTACATTGACTGAACCGAGAAATCAAACCCATGAATTCTGAGGCCTGACATCCTCTTGAGAGGAGCTCTGAGGTGTAGGACTAGATGGTAAATCAGCATCTACACAGGCACACCCACACTATGCAGGGCTGTATAGGTGGGCTTGGGTTAGGTGAGGTAAAAAAAGTACAGGGATTTGCATGTGCAGCTACAAATGAAACTCCTCCATGCAGCTGATCTGCCTGTTGAAACCTGGGAGAGATATGGCCCCTTTGAAATGGAGGTCCCACTAAGTGATATGCCTACCATTCTTTTGCACTCCAAAATTGACATCAGAGGCACCAAAGACATGCTTTTTTAAAGTTTCTATGTTATGAATAATTGTTAGGCCCTTTTCTTTTGCAGGTTACTAGCTGGTGTGCAGATAACATATCTGTTAATACAACATCTGAAGGTCTAGCCTTGTGTGATAACTCTGTTTTCAATGCAGGGATGCTCTTCCACTCCTTTAAGTGGAAGTTGCCTGGGAAGGCTCTGATTTTAACCAATGAATGCATGGAGGTTTCTTAAATGAGGTTATTTTTCTCCTTTTTGTTCTCTTCATGGGACTTTGATCCTTGATTCTCCTGAAGCTGGAACTTATGCAATTGTGCTGCCTTGTGTTATTGTGTGCCTTGTAATGACACTTGAACCCAGTGGCCAGACTTAATCAGACTTTGCAGAGGCTGGCAATCTCAAGGATAACATATCTGGGGGAAAAAGTTATGGACAATAAAGGGAGAGGGAGTAAATGCATTCACTGCAGCAGGTTTCAAGGAGAGGTCAATCACACTGGGAAGCATCAGAGATGTTTTACAGGGAGAGAAACATGGGAAACAGCCACTGCTGACTCTGCGCATCATGGACCAGCTTGTCCAAGGAGTGTTAGCTTCAAAAACCCAGATGGACCATTCACACAGACAACATCAAGTCTGCACGTAGATGAACTTCCTGTCCAGCTTTCCAATAGTTTCACAAACAGATGGGTGTCCTGGAGTAGCTCAGTCCAGCTCAGTTTTCTTTTATTTACAAAATCAGCTTTGATCTTCGGTGAACAACTTTAATGGACAGTGTTCAGGAGGCAACCCTGGCACTGATCCCTACAAGAATCAATTGCTGAGATCTTACCACCAGGCACTTCCAGAAAAGAGATATCTAGTAAAAAGTAAGTCAGTTTCCTTCCTCTCTTGTCATGGATTGTTTCTCAGTTTATCCCACTATACAGAAGAGGATGGCTTTTCTTCTCTACACTGTCCATACAGCATATGTTGAGGAAAAGTGGTGGCATAATGAGTGGTTTCCTGAATAGAAAGCAAATATGCTGATTTGTGTCAAAATATTTCATCCATGTCCTGAAAAAATTGAAACTCATCTAGAGAAATGATGGAGGTATAGGAAGGGAGAGGCGAAGTTTCCCATCAGAACCCAGCAAAGTGACACACAGCAGCTGGTGATACCTCCCAGGCATGTTAGTGCTGCTTGCAGGGGGACCTCCTCCCAGCAGGAGAAAAGGCTTTACACTCCCTTCTAATGAAAGGATATCTGATAGCCCAGATTGCTCTGCTAGGCAATGTATCATTTATTTATTGGGATTTAATGGGATTGAATATCTGCCTGCCCCTCCTGGATGCATCCTGCTTTCTGCTCTGTACATGACCAGTAGGCACCAGTAATATTGCAGTAGCAGACACATTGATTTTAAGGGCAGATGTTTCTGAAGCTGGATACTGTGTGCTTCTCCCCACATCCAGAAAGCTACAGCAGAACTGGAAAAGATGTGAAGACGCTCCTGATGCACCAGTGCATCATCAGTGAGGATAACCAAAGGTACTGAAAGGCCTCTGACCCAGAAACCAATAAATCCAGGGGGGCTCTTCTATTTGAAAAGGAGATGAGAGGGGGTGGCTTGAGGGAGATCAGTAAGAGCACAAGTAAGAAAGCCAGAAGGGAACAGTTGCCAGCTGTCTCTTCTAATCCAAGCAGCACAGTGATCCTGTCAGGAAGAAGCTTCAAAGGATAGAAAAATACTTATACACACAATATACAGATAATTTTTGGGCTGCCTTGGCAGACACCTTTTGTTTGTAGGCTCCAAGGTCACCTGGGCTCAGAAAGACACAGACCAGTTGAAAAGAGGGTCATCAGCACTGGTTCAGATGATAAAGGTGTCCATCTGTCTGCTTATCCCTTGGAGTCATTTGGGTCCACATCTTAATGCCCAGACATGCTGTCTCTCACCCCCAGCCCAGCCTGCAGTGGCTGCTTGAGCATAGGGATTGAGCAACCAGCTCCAGGGCTTCCAACCCCTTGGCACATAGTAGTGCTTGATGGGACCAGAGGGGTTCCCTCTTGTTTCTTACTGGAAGAGTGGTCTCAGCATGCAGAGCAGTTCCCTGTCTGGTGGGTGTTAGAACAAGGCTCAGCCACTTGAGCTGGGGAAAAATCCACCTTGCTGTTACGAGATTTTCTGTAAACCATTGGTACAAAAAACCCTAAAGGTAGTTTGTATGCAAAGTATGTGTGCTGGGGAGACTGTCCCTTCATCCCAGCCCCCAAGCCCTGCTCCTGGGATCCAAAGGACATATGATCATGTTCAGCTCATTTGGCACTCCATACGGGCTCTGGTGACACCTTATACGCCCTGCTCAGGTTGCTGCTCAATAGTCATATTGACATTATTTACTGATTGTGTTGGTTTGGTTTGGTAACAGGAAAGTCTATTCAAGATCAACTCTGAGAGCCAAAAGGGAGGGGTGCTGTGAGGCTGTGCTTTCAGTACTGTCCCTGAAAAGCTCTTCCTTACCCCTTCCATATGGCTTCACACTGCTGCTGGAGGCTGGAGAAAGCCACCCTGGCTGCCCCTGTTCCTTGTTATACAACACACACCAAGAAACTCTACCCAGTCTTTGACATAGTTTCAGAAGCTATTTACAACTGAATGGAAAAACTGTGGATGAAGGTCCCAAGGAAGGCATAAGCACATAAAATGTTAATACTCAGTACTTCACACCTAGCTCCAGATAAATTTGATTTCCCTAGCTCTAAGACAGTAAAGTTGCTTAAGCAGCAGTAAAAGCAGCTTCAGTGTAAAAATGACTGTACAATTTTTAATACGGATATAGATTTTTTTCTATTAATCATGTCCTTTCTATGAGGTGACCAATAATTAAGGGTCAAACACACCAAAAAAGCTGGCTTTCTTCTCCCTGCTCTGTGCCAAGATCACCTGTACAAGCAGGTCCTCACCTCCAGAAGCAGGTCTGATTTTGCTGCTGGGTCCTCCAACAGCAGCCATTACTTCCATGTTGAAAAAAAATTACCTGGCAGGTTTCTCCATCTGCTGTTCTTCACCCTGAACCTTCTCACTGATGCTGTTGGTCTGGAAGTACAATACCAGATGTGACAATAGGTTACAACCTGCTATCTCACCCATTCTTGCTGTCTAGGAGGAAGGTATATATTCACCAAGTTACCCCTTAATCCTTCAGATCAGTGCAACTGCACATGTGCAGTCAAAACTTACAGCTTGAAAGACAGCTTCTAACAGCTGCCACACATGCTCAGCTTTTAGTCTCTACTGTGCAGGTATGAGGGGGATCAATGCTGTTCAGGACACTGAGTGAGAGTGAATATTGATTGCCCTGTCTGGCTGGCTGAAATGACATCGATTTATAAATGTATTTGCAGAAATGTTTAGGAGGGTCCAGACACATGTGCATGCATTCCTTGTGGACATAAATAGAGAAGTGATGTCAGCCTAAACCCATAATCCCCCTCCAATACCTCCAGCAATATAGGATCCCAATAGCTAGACTTTTGGCATTTCAATGGAATGACACCACACAGAAATCAGCAATGGGTGTGTGCATATACACACAGCTGCCCTGCTTCTGTCCAGTATGGCCAGGGATGCAGCAGCTCAGGATGGGTGCTGGTATCTGTGAGTGAGTCCTGCAGTGCACTGTTGGGGATATAAATAGATATTCAACCAGGAACATTCTGGATACTAACAAAAATTATTTTAGATTACTTTCTAAATACGACAAAGTTTCAGTTTCACATTTTTCAGGCACTAAGACAACAAACACTTTCCATCACAAGCATAGCAATCATTTTCTCACTTGCGGAGCGCAAGCACATCCTCTATGCAGGGCTTTTGGGGGGCAGCTTATGGGGAACACTGCCACTGAGCACAGGTAATGCACTTTGCCCTGTGGTCTGGGCTCTGGCTGCCCCTGGAACAGTTGATATGACTGGGATGGAAATCCCCAAAACCAACAACCAGCAACAACGTGTGATGTGAAGATGGTTGCTGTGTCCAAGAACAAGGCCAGTTGCTGCTATCAGAAGCACCTCACTGGCTGCAGCACAAGAAACAGCTGGAGGCAGGCAAAGACCAGTGGGATATGTGGTGGGAGAGAACACTGGATGAGCAGCAGGATCTCTGAGCAGCTGTAAAAGCAGCAGGGAGAGGCAAGGAAGTAGATGAAATGAAGGAGAGAAACAGAGCAACAGAAAGAGAAGTGAAGAGAAAGCATGAGTAACTTAATCAGGCAGCAAAACTGCACTCTTTGCTATCCTCAAGGTGCATTGAAAGCTTTCCTTTCTCTTTCAAAACTCATCATCTTCATCCAGATCTCAGTGCCAGAGCTCTGGGTCCCTGAGGATATGTGTGAAATCAGAAAAAACCCACATTTCCCCAATTTTTCGGCCACATAAGTGTAACACTATCATTGTAATCAGGGTGCCTCTTGCTGCTAGGGGAAGTGTCCCTGTGGCTCTGCACTGCCTGAAGAACAGGCATGTGAGGAAATGCTGCAGCCCCCAGCACTGCCCCTACAGCTCCAGTCAGGGCTGCAGGCCAGGCTGCTGCCCCAAAGGTCAGGGGAACAGGCTCTCCATCTACTCAGCAATGGCCAGATACTGCCTCCCCCAGTCCAGCAGCAGGAACACCTCTATGGAAATAATCCAAGGTTAGAAAAAAGTGGCAATTATCTGCATTGAGGTAAACGGGCTCACTGGGACATAAGAGGGCTTAGAAACAGTTTCAGGTGCAGTAGTTCTGGGAGACTGGAGGGGAGCAGCAAAATATTTTGGAGCTTCAGACCCCAGCAGGAGTAGCTGACAGCCTTTGCACTCACCCAGCTGCATGCCATGCACAGCTTTGGAGCCCAGCAGACAACCACAGACAACCACTCAGCTCAGGTCCTGTGACCTCTTCCTGAAAGTCTCCGTATCATGTTACCCATCCTCAGAGCCACCTGCTAATGATCCATATATCAATAACTGCACTTTGCAATATTGGCATTTACAGTGACTTTACTGAGTCAGGAAAAAGCAGCTGTTCACAGGGGCACAGAAATGAAAGGTCACCAGTGAGACATTCTGCCCTGTACCCCCCACTTAAGAGGGTGCTGCTGTCCTGGGGCTGTGGGAAGGAACAGCCTGCTCAGCTCTGTTGGCCTGGTGCACTGAATGATGCTGTTGTTGTCACAGCCGAAGAAGAGAGATTGGAAGTGAATTTTAGAACGTTATGAAAATCTGGCCAGGGAGGAAAATAAAAACACTAGATAAAATCTGTTCCTGGACATGTGTGTTTTAGGGCTGGAAAAAGCCTTTCTAGAATTATCAAACATGGCCACGTCCAAAATAAGTTTTTGATGAGTCTCATGAATGCCCACTGTGTCTGTGTCATCCTCCCCATCCCCTGTAAACCTGCCACATCTCTGTGGGCCTCTGGTTGATTGTATAAACTACTTAAAAAGATAAATTAGGCTCCTTTGTTTAAAAGATGCCAATGAACAATTCTGTTATCTCTCTTTCTGAGAAGTGTCATTATACAGATGTCTCTCACCTCACTGAGTACCCTCAGCAAGAAGAGTCCTCCCCAGCAGGAGTGGAGGATGAGTGGTGGGGAAGTGGGATTTTTAC
The DNA here is from genome assembly GCA_013397155.1 of Irena cyanogastra. Taxonomy (NCBI): domain Eukaryota; kingdom Metazoa; phylum Chordata; class Aves; order Passeriformes; family Irenidae; genus Irena; species Irena cyanogastra. The sequence goes on along the minus strand of VWZV01010921.1, from coordinate 64,333 downwards.
TGAACTCTGTGCCATGAGTGCAAACAGGGTCTTTGACGTCATTGGGGTAGATTGAAGGCTGAATCAGTTGTTATCTCTCATCAGCTGAGGGTTTCAGGTTCAAGTTTGGCTTTCTGGCAATGCTGTACATGTCAGTTCAGAAGCAGGTTAAATGTTTTGTGAGGTGGCTGGTGATCTTTGCCATGCACCCTGACAAATCTACCAATCTTAACACTTATTTCTAGGAAGTAATAAATCTAGCTACACATTCTCAGCAATTTATGAATACATATTTGAGCCAGTATTATAGCTTAGGAACAGAACAAGTTAATATAACAACTGGAACATACTTTGAGACCCAGGCCTGGCATTCACAAGTATCTCCACAATTTCTGCTTATAGCAGTAGTAAATTCTAAATACTGGTATTTCATAAGGGTGCCTTGGGATCACAAGCGTCATTATCCATTATGGATGCTGATCCCAGGCACTCAGATCAATACAAAGATGTTCTGATACTGAAATTCTAATGCATAGCCATGTTCTGAAATGTTCCAACCCCAGCAGGATGACAGCTAAACATAAAAGCGCCATAAATGCTCCTAACCTTTTTAGTGAAACACTGAGTTTTATAGTAATTGTTCTATAATTTATATATATTTTTTCTAATGTCTGGCCTTTCTTTGAAATGTTGATTCAGACAATGTTTGAATTAATAGTATCTCCATTAAAACTGTTCACCTTGTCTCTCTGAAGACTCATTTTTTAAGTCTGTAGGTAAGTAGCCAAAAGTAGAACTATTTCATATTTAACAGTGTACCTTTTTAATGCCAGGTTGCTAAAGGTAAGATTCTTCTCAGAAGACAGTGTAGCTTAGGCTGGTGGTTTAATGGCTGTACAAGTAGGTACAACACAGAGATAATTTGATACTAAAATCTGCTTGTTCTCAGCCCTTGTCCTCAAATTTCTCTCACTTCCTGTTCTCTTGAGGATCTCAGCACTTACAGTCCCTCTATCAGGAAAAAGTCTCCATCATCTTTTCCCACTTACCAACATTTACTGGAACAAGAGAAATATTTCTGCCCCTGCATGAAGACTGAATGCATTATTTTTGCTGTTTCCTGAATCATTTAGACAGCATTTAAAAATGCCCCTTAGCATGACCTGTTCTGGAGAAGTGCAAAGTGAGATTGGCCGTGGTCTCTAGAGCTGTGCAGTGATATGCAGGTCACCAGGGACGACCCTGGGGGCTGATCCCCCTGCACTCCATCCTCATGGGCAGCCCCCAAGGGATGCTGTGCTGGCTGTCCTTGCCCCTGCAGTGAGAGGCAGTGAGAGTTGAGTCTTTGGGGAAAAAAAGAAGAGTTTGGAGTCCTTTATAGCACAGCACCATTCCATATGCTTTTTGATAGCTAAGAATACTTTGTTCAATCAAGTATCTTTTTATGCAGTGACAGGACCCACATCAATAAAAAGAGTATTGGTTTGTTGTAACAAAGCCAAGAGGACAGCTGAGCAGCTCCAGAGAGAGAAGGACTGTAAAAGGATGTCTGCATGCTAAAGTGAGCTCATAAACAGCTGAACAAGCACTGTAATTGTACTGGAACATAATTCTACACTTTCTAGACCTTGCTTCCTGATATCAGCCTGGAAAAAAAAATCAAAATAATATATATCTATACTTAAAAAATCTGTTAAATATTTTTATATATATATATATATATATATATACTTGATTGTTATCTGTAGGGGAAATAAGGCCTATGGGGATTTATCTCTTAACAAATATGGTATTAATCAGATTGACATCAATGGAGGAATCAGCCATGCATATTTGAGAGAAATTTTCAATGAAGAGGGGCATCTGTTTTTCCCGGGGGCATTTTAACACCCACAGCTTGAGACAATGCTTTCCACTGGTATTGATTTCTCACCTGGGTGGAGCTGACCTTTCCCTGCACAGTCTGATGCAGAGTTAAGGTCCAAACCAAGACAGCCAAAGGCTTTGCAAACCTGCTGTGTGCAGGCAAACCTTAGCTGGGCTCCCTGTGGCATTGGGCAGGGCAGGAGCTTTCAGTGCCTGCTGGGGACCAGGTTCTGAATAGGTAACCAAAAAAACAGCTGTCTTCTCACCTGGATCTAGCAAGGCTCCACCATGGTCAGGAAGTGTCCACTTTGGCTGACAACAGGTTACATCCTCTAAATACAATTTATTAGGGCTGTGTCAAAAAAAAAAAATCCGTATGTAATTTTGAGCGGCTCATGCTGAGACATCATGCTACCAAGCTGACAAAGCAGTACTCTTCTCTTTAGGCCAGATCCCAAAGTAAACTTAAGCTAGCGGGCACATTGCCATGGATTTTAGAGGATTTGAGGTTGGTGAGGCCACATCTTGAACACCACACAATTTTGGACACCTTATTACCCTCAAGCCACAGACAAGCTGGGAGGAGTTCAAAAGAAAATGCCAGTAACAGAGTTTAAGGTAACTGGCTTAGGAAATAAGACTGAAGCGTTATTAAATTATTAATAGCTTGGCTAAGCAGTATCTCAACAGTCTTTGAAGTAGGGAGGCATAAAGGAAGGAGCAAAAGGCAGAGGGGAGCCATATCTCACAAGGTGACAGTGCCACAACAGCCATGGTGAGGTCAGGCTGGGAGAAGCCCAGGTTTGGAGGCTGAACCAGATGAGGGATGTCTCTGGATGTCCCTGCCTCTGGCTGTTCCTGCCACTCACAATGCCTCACCACCTTAGGACCCCAGAAGCAGTGGATGGGGGAATGCAAAATCGAGAAAAAAGCACAGAGGCTGAAAATGTGTGTATGGTTTTTACTGCATTATTCTTTCCTGTAACACCTAGATTTGGAATAATAATAATTAGACTCTTAAAATTTCATTTATGCTATCAGTAAATTCTTGGCTTTACTTGATGACCATCCCTTTTGTCCACAAGCAAGATTTTGAGTGTAATGAGAGTAAGGTGCAGCTTTGCAGATGGGCATTCAGCTGGCCATGTGGCTTATTTTTTTGCAACACCACCTGAAACTCTGTGGCCTGTGATACCCTGTGCAGATCCCTTCAGTGGAAGGTGATGAGATCAGAACTGCTAGAGATGTTTCATGGGATGTTTAATGCTCCCAAGGACGCTGTTATTTGCCAACATCTGAAATACACCACAAGCAGTAGTAAGTGTCCCCAAAACAGCAGGCTTTGGCACTAAACCATGTCTGAAAGAAACACCACTGGGCTATGCTAGGTTTATTTTTGCAGTCGGTTTAGCAGGTTTTCACAGCAGTAATTTCCTTTGGATTTGCAGGAGGCAGAGGGTGAGCAGAGGGATATGGCTAGGCTCGTGGTGGGGTCTGTAGCCCTCGATGAACAACAGCAGGACAGAAAAGCAGAGACCAGCCAAGCCCTGAAGAGAGGCTACTTTGCCTTTTCACTTCCTGATCATGCTGTGCTATCACAAACCCAGCACAACACTATTGCCAGTACCCTTCATTGCTCTTATTGCTTCCTCTGGGGCTGAAAACAGTGGGAGCATCAGTTCAGTTCAACTCCAAGATGATTTCCCTGTTTTGCTCAGGCTGCAAATCAGCTGTCTTTATTTCAAACACAGAATAACTGTGCTCCCTAGCTTGAAAAAATGCCAGTGTGTTTTCTTCTGTAAAACTGCAAAATACAGGAAAGAGGCAAATGAGAGGGATTATTAGGGAAACACAATGCAGCAAAGGAAAAAAACGTAACACACAAATACACAAAAATCTCACCTCAAACTCTGAAACTGGATAGAAAGCTGGATGCAAAGAGTGTTCCTTCACTGTGCCACACCATCTGAGGGACTGGGATTCTCTTACTAAATTTTTTCTTTCAGAAAACTTTCAGGATACAATTTTGCCCTCTCCATGAGAAAGGCAGAGAAAGCCTGACAAGTCCAGTCACCTTCTGACTTTTTAATACAGAAGACAGACATGGGCCAAAGGCAAAGGAATAAACCTCATTTCTACCACGGAAGGAAGATGAACTTCCAATGCCAGCCGAGTGTACAACCACCAGGTACATGAGAGAGGGAGCCCATGGGATCCCCCCCACATCTTGCCGTACCAGGACGGATTCCTGGGGAATCACACTGGGGAGCCACCAAGGCATCACGGGATGAACATCTCCTTCAGGAGACAGGCTGACATCATGGTGCTTGGAGAGGCAGTGTCATGGGAGCAGCCAGCAGGCTGACCCCCATCACAGTGCTGGCAGTACTCCAGTGAGGCTTCAGGCAGTGACCTGTCTCTCCTGGTATTCCCCACCACCACCTCCGGCACAGCCTCCACAAGAGGGAGCAATCTCTAAGTGCCCTTAATCATGAGCAAACAATGTCAGTGTTTTATTAACATTGACACCGAGTTCCCAGTCAGCACTGGGTGAACTTAGAGCAGTTCAAGCTGGTATGGCATATAAGGACCCTGGGATAAAGCCAGGCCTGGTGTGCCAAGGAGTGCTGGCACATGAGCAAACAATGTCAGTGTTTTATTAACATTGACACCGAGTTCCCAGTCAGCACTGGGTGAACTTAGAGCAGTTCAAGCTGGTATGGCATATAAGGACCCTGGGATAAAGCCAGGCCTGGTGTGCCAAGGAGTGCTGGCACACAGGTCTGCTCAGGACAACTTCTCCAAGGGATAACATCTCAGCCTGGATGTAACCTTTTAGGCACAGTGCTGCAAAAGTGCCTTCAAGCTTATTACTCAAGTTGCTAAGTGTGCAAACCACAGAAAGAGGAAAGGGCTTCACCTCCCTGTTTGTACATATCATTCAGCTACCTCTGGTCACAGCAGTGTGACCATGCAGACACACTCTCCATTGGTTTCTTTTGGAGCCTCTTGATCTCCCTGAGCCCAGGCTTTGTCTTGCTGGTGCCTTGGTCAGCAGGAGAGAAAAAGTGCAATGGACCCTGCCTAGCCCTGCCCACCCTCATGCCTGGGCTGTGCAGGAGGGGAAGCCAGGCCACAGTCTCACCTCCAGCCTTGTGCCACTCCAGGCTCCTGAGCAACCTTCCCTCTCTCCTGTGTGACCTTCCCTCTCTGCTGTCCTTCCCTTTGGTGGCCAGCCCAAGGTCAGTGGTGCAGGCATTAAAAACCAGCCAAGGAAAGCAAACATTAGTCCCTCTTCGAGCAGTTTGGGGTACATTAAACACAACAAAAGGCTCTGGCTCAAGGGACTGGCACTGCAATGGGACCAGGGCTGGCTGCAATGGCCACAACGCCAGGGCAGGGACTGACACTGATGGACAGCCCTGCAGGGGCAGGTGAGGAAAGGGAGCACTGGATGAGTCCTAATGGACTATAAGGCAGGAATAAGCTTAGACCAGCCCTCCTGTGGGGCCATGAAGAGCTGCCCCCTGGTCAGCAACAAGTGTCCTGACAAATTACTGCAGTGTCCAGAAGCCCTGCAACAGAGCCCATAAAACAGCAATTGCTCCATCCTACCTTGATAAACCACTTCAGGCAGGCAGCATTCATCTTCATTCACACACAAACTTTGCAGGAGGATCCCAGATTTGTCACAGCTGCCCATGGCTCAGCCATGCCAAGCATCTGGGAATTCATCAAGTTCCAAATCAGCTTGTTTGTAAGGTGGTAGAAAATCCCCAGGCTCCCAATGGCAAAGGTCTACACCCAGAACTCTTGTACTTACAAAGGTTCTGCTCTTGATGGGTCTCTTCTCTTCATGGTCTCTGTTGCTGCAAAACAGAGCAGGGACAGGGGACAAGTCCATGAAGGAGACATGGCTTGGGAGCAGGCTGTCCACATACACAGCATGCAGCACACAGCCCAGCGTCCCCTCTGAGCCCCTTATACTGCCACTTGAAGACAAAATTAATATTTTTGTATGTGTTCCCAGGTCTGTGTCTTGGAAGAGGGGAGGACAGCCCATCAGGGTTTTTTGTGGTATGAAACAGGGGAGACCTATTGTATGTTAAGGGATAAGGGGCAGTGGCCTTAAGCTGAAAGAGAGCAGGTGCAGATCAGACGCTAGGAAGAAATTATTTGCTGTGAAGGTGGTGAGACAATGAAACTGATTGCCCAGAGAAGCTGTGGGTGCCCCACCCCTGGAAGCGTTCAAGGCCAGGTTGGATGGATCTCTGAGCAAGCTGGTCTAGTGGAAAGTGTCCCTGTCCATGACAGGAGGGGTGGAACTAGGTAATCTTTATGGTCCCTTCCCACCCAAACCATTCTGTGACTCTGTGAGTCTGGCTTGACTGAGCTGGGCTGTGTCCCAGCATCAGTACTGACCCCTCAGGACATCACTCCATGCTGGTTACAGCTGAATGTCTACGTGCTGAGTGCTGCACTGTGGCTCCAGCTGTCCAGTTGCCATCTATCCCCCAGCCCCTCCCAAGCCAAAGCACAGCTCTCCACCTGCTCTGCTGATGTCAAACTGGGTGATGTGCAATTGGAAGGCCTCCATGTCTGCCAACCAGTCCACTTGTCTCATAGACTGGTGGATTTGGTGCACCCTTAGTAAATCCCAACCACCCTCTTGTCTTCCATCTGCTTGCAAAGAGTTTCCAAAAGTAGTTGCATATTTAACAAGCAATTACTTATTTTCTAACCATCCACCCTGCAATACCCTATGTCCCAACAAATGGCTAAACATTGTAGTGGGAGAACTCTATCTACTACTTCCAGTTTACTCGGAAAAAAAGAAAAAAAAAGAAAATCCAGAGAGAAACAAGTTCTCCATTGCTTTATCTGCTCTGATAACAGCTATCACACAGAGTCTATCACAAACCCTACGGGCACTTGGCAAAATGCGTAACTCTGCTGACCTGCTGAGGCAGTCAAGAGAAAGGAGAAGGGAACAAACTTTCCATTTGATAGGAACAAACTTTCCCTTTGCCATCGTTATCAACACCCTTTATAAAGGTTGATAGTGGTGAGCAGGGGCTTTCATTGGCACAGGAAGCAATCTCGGTGACCTTCAGTGGAGAAGAAGGTATAAAACCCAAAGTCTTTTTCTTGGTCGACTGTCTGGGCACCAGTTGAATTTCTTAGTTTCCACAGAGGACACGTTTTTGGGAACTTTTCTGGGAAAATGGCAACTTTAAATGAAAAGAAGACCTGCAGCGAACGTATGGCAGATTTCCGTCGTTTTGTCTGGAATCCAGAAACAAAGCTCTTCATGGGAAGGTCCTTAATTAACTGGGGTAGGTTTTCACGTGCAAGATTCTTCTCTTCCTTCTGGTATACTTAAAACTGTGGCTGGGAAGATGTCATCCTAATGAGTGGGACACAATGTAGATGTGTTGAAGCTAGCAGTTCTCATATGTGCTTCTAAGCCACTTTTTAGGCAGCTCTATGAGCTGGATCAAGTAGATCAAAACATTGATCCATGTAGCTCCTGCAAATGCATGACTTCAAAGTGGTTTTGAACCAAATACTTCAAAAGGAGAAAAATTAACACATTAACAGGAAACTTATTAATAGCTAGGGGTTATGGTTACAGTGTGGTTTTGACATTGCTAATTAAAAGGGGGTTCAGGCACATGGAAAAAATTGCTTAATTGGTGAGTTTGTCCAATTCTTTGGAAACAAGTTTTGTTTTTCTGAAATCCCTCTCTGAATTATTGTCTGCTCAGCAGATCTTGTTTCTTATCACTGTGTGCTAGCATGTATTTCATACCAACATGTATTTCATACCAGCATGTATTTTATACTAGCAAGTGTTTCAGCTGAGCCTCCCTTCCCACAGCCAAACTTGTGTCTACAATGATGATCTGTATTATGATCTACATTCTGGGAAGGGCAGCCAGGGACCATTGTAAGAAGATCCATACTCTTCCCACAGACTGTAGGAGTAGCTGCAAGTTTCCAGGTGATTTGTATCCAGGTGTGCATGTAGTTTAGTGGCTACTCCTAAAATCAGAATTTTAAGATGATGCAACTGAAATGTGAGCCTTTCCAGCTGGTAGAGAAGAAGGTGCTACAAGGCACCTATGATTACAAGTGGAGGTTTCTAATACCACCCCTCCAAAACAACCACGGGCTGCTTGTACAGCACCAGCCATGTGTAAGACACTTTATGCACATACAGATAGAAACATAACATTAATCTTACATGATCTCACAGCAGAATAAAGTAGCAAGATGGCACACTTTGCTGTTGGTGACTTCAGCTGTATAAGGCAGTGAAATGATACAGGTCTAAAACCAACATGCCTGAAGTATTGTCATCTGTCATCCAAATAACACAAGGAGCAACTTGGGTTTGTCAAAGAAACACCTCATCATTTGTGTTGTTTAGTCCATCTGTAATAAGTAGATAAATGGTCTTAATATGTGAAATTACTTCAAGATGCCACATAACTTTTAAGCTTTAATCTGAGCTCAGCACCAAATCCTTCAAAAATCCTTGTAGAACTATACAATCTTTTTCTAGAAGAATATTTTTTGAGTGTAGAGAAAATGCTTCAAAGCACCTATCCCTTTACAAGGAGAACTTCCCTGGGGACAAGGGTGGAAAGGAGAACAGCTGCTGCTGCCAGGATCATCCTGGCTGCAGAGAGAGCACTGCATGGCCTTGCTCAAAATTTGAAATTCTGCCCTTACTCTTTTCCACAGTGTGGATCAGCCTCTACTACCTGGCTTTCTACGTGGTGATGTCGGGGCTGTTTGCGCTCTCCATTTATTCCTTAATGAGGACGATTGATCCCTACGAGCCGGATTACCAGGACCAGCTGAAGTCCCCAGGTACTGCCAGGGCCCCGCAGCAGCTGTGTAGGGCAGGGCTGGGCTGGGCTGGGCTGGGCTGAGAGGCACCGGCAGAGCCCAGGGCTGAGGGGGGACCAACGTGCAATACATCAGGTCAATTCTGCTCACACAATCCCTGCAAAGTTTAACCTCTCTGCCTGAAAACACTTTCAGGCTTTAAAAAAAAAATCTGACACATTTATTTACATATTGGTATATGGATATACTTATATATCTATATATTTATGAATGCATAACATGAAAAATTAATATATATATAGATATATTTATTTCATCTTGCTATTGGGACAATCAGTGCCTGCCTGTAGCAGGTCACCTTCTCTCCCCATGGGCAGGGGTCAGTCCCTGGGAAGTCCTAAGTTCTACTCCAAACTCCCAAGCACCACAGAGGGCTTTGAGGTGCCCAGCAAGATGTAGAGGCAACGGGGTGAGCAGCCTGGGGTGGGTATTTCCACACTTGCCAGCACCATGGAAAGTCCCTGGGAGAGCAGGAATACCTTGCCAGCAGGATGTGCTGCACCTGTAGTCAAGGAAGTAAAAATAAGACAAAGATGTGGGATTAGGAATACAGATTTGTGGGACTTGAAAAGAGATAGGGGAGATGATCAGAGACCATCAGTGCACACTGCTAAAACTTCACACCCCAGTGGCTTGCTTCCACAATGGGAGGGGAAAAAAAATAGCCCTAAAAATTATTCTGTCAGATGCTTTTGTATTTTGAAGTTTCCACTCCCAGTATTCAGCAAGTTTGGTGTTTGCTGGGAAAAGAATTCCTGTGACATAATATGTGTGGCTTTTCCAAAAGCTGTTTCTCATGCTGCCGTATGATCTGTTTCTTTAACCCAATGTGACTGGTGTTGCTAACAAGTCCTGGGGAAATCCAGTGCAATTGCTGGAATGAATTTACAAGCTGTTCATGGATATATGTGAAAAGAATTCAGCAGCAGCACAGGCCTTAGGGTTTTGGTTTGGAACAACTCACAGCTAGTTTCACCAACTCAGGTGGTTTCTGAACATGGTTAAATCCTCCTCAAAAAGGCTGGAGGATCTTACACACTTAGAATGAGTCTTGATGCAGCATAATTGCTACTGTCAATTTAAATAAACAAATCAGTGCCTGGCACCTCTCCTCTGCTTTGTCTTCCCCTTTCTTCCTCATGAAGGCGTAACCTTACGACCCGATGTTTATGGGGATAGAGGACTACAAATTTATTACAACGTATCGGACAACAAAACCTGGGAAAGCTTAGTGGCAACTCTTCACACTTTTCTGACAGGTAAAAATGAAGTTTCTTGCATAATAATGAAAAAAGGTGCTGCCTTCTCTCCAATACTAGGTCTGAGAACCTTAAGTCAGTGCTTCCATTTTACATTTGTCCTTCTCAAATCACAGATTATGAGTGGAAAGGGATGAGCACATCACCTCATGAATCTATAAATCAAACGTATGTACACATCTATTAAAATCCAGGCTCTGCTTCAGGGCTTTTACTTCATTTAATCCTAAACAGCCTTAATAAAACAGACCAACAGAAAGTCTAAAGGAAGAGGGAGGACAAAAGGTCTTCAAAATTAGTCTCATCTAAATTAATCTAATTAATTTGTCTATGACTACAAACATCAAAGTGTCATAATAAATCTCTTAAAGCATGGTGTCTTCAGGGAATACAGTCAAAGTAGGTTATGTGCTCCATTTGCCTGTTTGTGTCTTAGCACATTTATATTCTTATTGAGCCTTAATATTTTAATCCTTCATGTTTCTCACACACATATTGAGAAAAATTGTATTTGAAATTGGCTTTATATGGAGCTATCAACACAAATTGCCAGTCAACTCAATTCCATCTCCTTTATTTTGCTTTGCTTGGATATTAAAAAAAACCACAACAAAACTGAACCAAACCCCTAAACAGTTTAAACTTCCCTTATTCCATCTAATTCCAACTTCACTTGAAGTACAGTCTCCCATGATAGAATCTCCAGCCTCATGTTGGGATGTATAATTTGCATATGAAAAGCTTCAGTGGGGATTTTTTTTCTTTCTTCCTTCACACATCTAGAATATACACCAGCTGCTCAGCATCTCAACATCAACTGCACCAATAACACGTACTTCATCCAGGACACCTTTGATGGCCCAAATAAAACAAAGCTAGCCTGCAAATTTACCTCAGACATGCTTCAAAATTGCTCTGGCATCACAGATCCTACTTTTGGATTTCCAGAAGGAAAACCCTGTTTTATTATAAAAATGAACAGGGTAAGTACAAGTTCAAGGTGCTGAGCAGGAAAAAATTAAGAGTAGCTTGATTCTCTGCTGGGGAGCTGCTGTGTCTCTGCTGCCACGGGTTCTAAGTTCTGCTTTCTACTGGGAATTGCTGCCATGGGTTCTAAACTCTGCTTTCTACTGGGAATCAAAAATCACCTGCTTTTCCCTTACAGACTACTAGAGATACCAGGGAAATCCTGAGACTTTTTCACCATTCCTCCGAAAGTAACATAGGGCAGTGATTTCTGAACTGACTCTCTACAGCTTAGTTTAGTTTAGTTTAGTTCAGTTCATGCCTTTGTAGGGGTCTCATCCCACAAACTAGCACCAGGAGAGTTTCCTCCTGCAACACCACAGCCCTGTGTCTTCAGCTGAGGCACCAGGATATGACAGTAACTGATGTGATTTCTGAGAGGTGATATCTTATTTCTCCAGGTGGCAAAGAAAATCTTCAAAAGAACCTAGAAAACCAAAATTCAAACCTGGTGGATATTTCTCTCAGGGAAAACCACCAACATGTTTTTTGGAGAGAAATAAAGGGAATTCTCAATACTTTAATTTTTTTCAAGATGTAAACGAAGGCATAAGCACTTTATATTCCTTTTTGGGTAAAATTCTGAGCCTTCTGATCCAGTTTTGGTAGGAATTGAAGAGCTCAAGTTCCCCTCCAGTTTCTGATAGACAAAACCAGTATATTTTTTGTTCAGCTTGCACCTTAGGCATTTCCAAAAATCAGTGCAAGCCCTAACTGAGAGGGGAGCTATGCCCCTGATTCTGGCTGGCGAAACAAGCATTTTCCAACAATGCCTTCTTTATCAAGACTGGGTGCCATCCCCAGCAGGGAAAAGGTGTGGATAGGGACCAAGGGGCTCCACCTCCTTTCACTTTTGCCTCTACAGGATGCAACCCCACTAGTCTTGTAGGATCAAACCAGCCCAAGAGTTTTTCTGCCAAAACCAAGGTTTTCTAAGACAGATAAGAACAAAAGCATTGATATTCAGCTTTTCTTTAACTCACACACAATTAACTGCTTTAAGAGACCCCTGGCTGCCTGAGCATCAGCAAGGGCAGGTGGTATGGGTGGGTAAATGAGCTGGACTTGGAGGAGGTGCAGTGCTACTTGTTCTGGCCAGGCCAGAGCCTATCTGCAGTGCTCATCTCAGATAGCATATGCTGAGTCCTGCTTCCTAAATATCCAGCCACAACAGTTTTTCACCTACATAAATGAGATTATTTGTTTGAGAGAGTATTAGACAGGAACATATTAAACATCCTTTGAAGCTCAGCTCTCAAATCATTGACTGTCCAACTTCATCTCAAAACAATTTCCAAGATGACCAAATGTGTTTTCTTTTTCAGATTATCAAGTTTTACCCTGGCAATGGCACTGCACCAAGGGTGAACTGCACATATGTGGTAAGGGTATGAGGTCTGGGTCTCACATATTTCAAACACTGCAGCTTTGAAAGCAAGAAAGTGCAGTGGTGACCAGAAAAAATACCCCTGGCAGCTCTGAAAATCAGATCCCAAATGCTTGGAATATTCTCAGTTCTGTGCCAGTTCTTGCACCAGCTGACATGCAAAGGAAAAAACCTCCAAGTTTATTTTACATCACCTGAAAATGTGTGTTTTCGGGCTGCAGAGAACATTTGCTGTTTGCTTTCATTCAGCTCCCTGTAGTGACGTTCACAGCTCAGCGCAGCTCCCTCGGGCTCTGGCAGCTCCAACTCACTGAATCCACAGCTGCAATCAAAGAACACTTCCCTGCTTTTCTTGGCAATAGTAATAGCGGGAGATTCCCACCTTTATTTGAAAAATAAGACCAGTGCTAAACAGCCTGCTGAACTTGAGCTTTAACACACACTTATGAGCCCTAAAACCTTGCCTGGGCTGGCCATGACTTCCTCACCACAGAGCCTCTTCCTCTCTGGTTTTACCAACAGGGTGAGGAGTCTCTCCCACTGGAGGTGGACTACTACCCCGTGAATGGCACCTTCAACCTGCACTACTTCCCCTACTACGGGAAGAAGGCTCAGGTGGGTGCTTCTGTATTTAACTTATCTTTATCTCAGGTGAAACATATGGAGCATCTTTGCAATCCTATGAGAACTGGAAAAGCTATTTTCAAGACCTCATTTTTAAACTGGTAGTGTAAAATTTAAGTATTTTCTTTTTTAAATTTTTTTTTTATTTCTCCTCCTAGCCCAGCTACAGCAATCCCTTGGTAGCTGTGAAATTTCTCAACATTACGAGGAATGTAGAACATAAAATAGTGTGCAAAATCATTGGAGCTGGAATTACCTTTGATAATGTTCATGATCCGTATGAAGGCAAAGTGGAATTCAAACTGAAAATAGAAGACTGAGCAGCAACAGAGACACTTCTGAAAAATGTATGAAGAATAAACTTAACTATTATCACATTCATCTATATTTATTTTCTCACTATGGTTCCCATACAAATTACACTGCAAAGAGACATTTTCTACTGCAAGATGGCCTATAGAGCTAAAAATCAAGATCCTACTCTCAGTGTGTAAAGATGTAGATTATCTCAATGTACATAGCTTAATGGTTCATGGCTACAGGATGCTGCTGCCTTCATGCAAGTAATTGTACAAAACAAGTTACCCCCCAAAGAGTGCAGCTGTGCCTTCAAAGAACAAAAGTATAGACTCAAATGATAATTTTCAATCACTGTTCAAACCATAATAAATAACTGATGTATGATACTAAGTCTTGGTTATTGAGAAATTAGCTTGAAAAGGAAATCAATACTCTGAAATACTAGAATAAGTATTTCAATATTTATAAGTATAATACAAGTAATTAAATTTTTAATCTCTCTTGTATAGGATGTATCAAAATAAATTAAAATCATCTGTACCCCAATGCATTGGCTTTTTGCACTAGTCAGTTTTTTAGCTGACAAAACAATGACTGTAAAAGAACTGAACTTGAAATCTGTCCTCTAGCTCACAGATTTCACTGTACCACTTACCTCTATGTATATAACCTAATAAAAATGACTGGTAAGACTGTAACATCCAGTTAGATCCAGGAAACTGTTCATTTAACTAGAGGCAGTAATTTGTGGGGGTTTTGTTTGCTTGGTGTTTTATTGTTGTTGTGTGTTTGTTGTTTTTGTGATGGTTTTATTTGTTTTATCCAGTAGAATGTATTGTAATAAGTTTTGGGTTACTTGGAGTAATCTGGAAGATGCTGAAATAACACTAAATCTTTAAGCGAATCGAAGCTTTGAGAAGTCTGACTTTATCACATATAATACAAAGAGACAGGATTGTTGTGTCTGTATAGTAGGTTTGTGTTACCTGAAGTCCAGGATGCTCCAGCCAGAGAATAAACACTGCACACAAAAAAAAAACCCTTCAAGAGCAGAAAGTATTTTACACCTTCACTGCCTGGACATTTCAGACAGCGAGAAGATGTAACAGATCACCTCTTGTACCACAGCAACATTCAGCCAGCCAGCTTGTACACAGAATCCAGTTGGAGGGGAATATTTCATCTTCAAAGCCACAAATGATATCTGAGCCTTTCTTAGAAAAATTCTGCATTTCAAAAACAGTAAGAAAATGCTTCCTCATATAAAAACTTCTTTTCCTCTGGCCTTTCCTGTTTCAACTTTTACAGGGCGGCTTTGCCGTTCTTCTAAGAGACAATGAAAATCAATTTTATATCCTCTTTGGAACACAGGTCTCCCTCATGCATCTTTCCAAAAGAATATAGAAAACAATAAAATACTTTCGATAACAAAATAGTAACTCATGTTCAAGATTGGTTAAATGTTGTCTACAAACAGAAGATTTAAATATTTCCAAGAAAACCAAGAAGTCTTCCCTTGGTGCTCTAACAAGGGCAGACTCTCCTCTTGACTGCTTTTAGTCAAGAGGAGACTGGGCAATGCAGTGGCACAAGCTCACGTTCCAGTCATCCCTACAACCACAGCACAGGAATATGCTGGACAAATTCCCTATGGAAATCTCCCTACAGCTTCAGAACAGCAGCCTAGACCAGCTTCACAGGGAGACCTGTGATGGGATAAATAGAGAAAGGGAAGTGTCCCTGTGCTGACCAAACGATGATGTGTTCTGACATCAAAAAAAGATCCACCAAATCTGGTTCTCTAAGTACAAAGATTGCCATCCTGAAGTTACATGTTTCTTGAACTTCTAGACATCTGAGATTATTCCCTTTCTTTACTGAAATAGGAAATAAGACAACAGAGAGCAAGGTTTGTGGCTAGTGTAGCTGAAATAGAAAAGTGTAGTTAATACTAGCCTGCCTAAACCCCAAATGCAAGCACACTTAAACAGCAGAATGTCCATCATGCAAATACTTTGTAATACTAATGACTCCATGGCACAGCCCAACACTATGTACAAGCATATCATCCAGTGAGCACAGCTGTACTTTGGAGGCATACTAATGACAGAAGTTACAAGATACAGATCAAAATAAGCACATGGGAAGGAAAATAGGCAGGGCATCCTGCCCAAGGCACAAGAAGTATGACTGGCAAAATAAAATGCAGCTGAATGCAGGGGAGGGAGGCCAAGAAGCAGGAAACACCAGCAATGAGAGGGAAGAAATGAAGAGAGACATTTCCCCTGTCTAAGAGCCCTCCAGCCTCATCACCTTCACCCAGAGACTGAGAGGACCTCAGCCACCAGTGCCAGCTGTACAGCAGCAGCTGCAAGTTACTAATTCTGTGTTAGAGACTGACAAGTATTACAGACTGACAGTTGTATACATGTAGCAGTAATTATTGCTATGCAGGAGCTAACATCAGCACAAAGTATGTTAAGGAATTAATTTAAAAGCTTTGTTTTTGAATTTGAAACCAGAAACATTTATCAGTCTTCTGAGCATTTTCACTGCAAGAGTCCAACTCCTTGAGAGATACACATGCATTCAAGAATATATATAAATATATCCATATGTATATCTAGGTATATGTAGATATAATCATATACAAAGATTATACATAAATTCAGCTGCAATAGTAGCAGTATTTGATTAGACCAAACAATATAAACAGGAAAAAAACTCATCAGGCTACATGGGAAACTGAAGCAGATGAACTGCAAGCAAATGCAAATTCCTGAGTTTAGTTAGATGCATATCAACTAGGATGGGGATGAGTGGTTAGTCCATGCCTCTGGAGCAGTGGAGAGGCCAGGAAGGCAGTATCAGAGACCACACAGTGGCCCTCAGTGCCAGATCCTGCCCTTTTTTCCTACCACCTGTGCAACAGCAAGGTTAGCCAGGAGAAAAGGCATGAGGAAGGCAAGAGGCCACAAAACTAACACATTAACACCATAAATTTTTATATCCAATAAATTTTAGCTTCCAGACTTATCTGATTAAGGTGTTAAATAAAACTCTCGAAGATCAGTGTGAACAGAAACACAGCAGCTGCTTTGAGATGCACTTTCCACACCTCCTTCTTATCAATATTCATGGCAGTGGTAAATTATTGAAGTGTAAAGTCCTAATGTCTGTTATTAAAATAACAAAGTGGAGAAAAACACTGAATAGAAACATCTTGATGCTTCATGCTATGGCTATGAGACTACAGCAAGTTCAAAGCCTCCTCTACCTTTCAGAATTGCCAAGTACTAGATATTAATAATTGAGTCTTTGCTTAATGGTCTCACATGATGTCATTGCTATTGCACTTGGGAATTCCTCCCACCGTTTCACAGAGCTGTTTTTAATCTCTTACCTGTAATAAAAGTCAGGCAGAAATTGATTCTGCAACAAATAAACCTGTCTAACCATGTGCTACTTTCAGTAATTGGATGTAAAGTAACAGCTACATCAATAATGCTTGCAGAAAGTATTTTCTGCTGTGCACCTAAGCTCTTTTCACAAGCTTCATTTCTTTCAGGCACAAAAGCTCAAGCTCAAACAAGATGATTTTGTTTAAAGTAAAATAAATACATGCATGAAAGAAAAGGTGCCCTTTTCTTCAATTTGATTGGAAAGACTCTTCTCATTGGGGATGACTTTTCACTTTTCTTCCAATTTTTTTTTTTTTTACCAGAGTGAGAAGAATGGATGCACTGAACTTCTCATTATTTTAAGAGCAGAAATTGGGCTGAAAATTCCCTTTTCAGGATCCTGTTACACCTCTGAGAAAGAACTAAATTCTGGAGAAACACTTGGGGTAACACATACATTAATGTGTATATTTACGTAGTCCTACTATTACCAGTGTGGGAACGCCATCATTCCAATAAAAATATGTTCCAGCAGTTCATTACTATCATTAGGTAACTAATTTCAATTACTCAGATTTCAAGTTCTAGTTCTTAACTATTTTGTCACTTTTCCCCCAGATATTGAAGAGCCTGTTGAAATGGTATCTTTTGTGTGACCTGACACAAATCCAGTAATTTCTGCGTTTTCCCCCTTTTTATTAAACAAGCCAAAATAAGACTTCCTTAAGTCTCATAGTAACAGAGGAATCAAATAATTAGGAAAAGGGTTTTTTCCCCTGAGTATTTCCTGATTTTTCCAACATACTTTGGAAATGATGATGCTAACAAGCATGCAGCTGCTCAGTGCTTGTCTCACTGAATGTAACACCACTGAATAGATGTAACCCCATTTTCCAATCCATTATTAGTTTTACCTACACATCCAAATTCAGATTAGCTAGTTCCTCACAAAACAGTGTAGGACACATATGGAGTTATAATCTACCTTGACATCCTGGATCACTTTTAGGATCCCACATTTCCAGCAAGGCCTTTCCTCCTGTAACTGTACCTTGAATTCTTTCTTCACAAGATGTGGAATTTAACATTTCTGGACACGAACTGCTTGCCAAACAATTCACATTAATCTCTCCTCTTCACTGTTTACTTCTTTCTTTTCTAACCACTACTACTTCAGAGTATTTTTAAGTTTTCTTCTGGTTATTGAAGAAATTGTTAAACAGGAGTACAAGCTTACTTGCTGCAGCTGTTCAGTAAGTGATAATGCCACAAAAATGATTCAACAGTAAATAGTTCATAACCCCTTAACATACAATCTGGAGATACTGTAAAACATATTTAAAATCAGAATGCAATGAAACGAAAAGTCGTAAATATGCTGAAGCATAGTCATTGTTTCCTTAATCAGCTAAACATTTGCAATCTTCTCCCATATTCATTTGATAAGACCTATTCTGTACTTTGTCATTAACAATTAATCTTCCAGGTTTCTGATTTTCTTCTAGCTGTTTCTTTCAACAGTTTTTCTAATGCAAGATTCGGGGCTTATCTCAAGCTGTCCAGACCACACACATTTGGACAGGACTTCCTCACATCTTTGACACTTTTTACTTTTTCACACTTCAAAAACTGGCACTCTAGCATTATTTTAGTCTGTAAGAACTATTCTAAGGTTCATTAAAAAACAGCATCAGAAGTTGCCCAACTTTAATTACAGGAGCTGCCTGTTTTAACAGTATGTGCTTAATGTTCTGCTTTATTTTTAATAAATTCTCTCAAGTTTACATGAATAAAAACCAGGAATTTCCCTGAAGTCTGCAACCTTGCTGTCTTTTTAACATGCTACAATGCAGATGCTCTGACCAGGTAGGGCTGATAAAACTGCACTATTTACAGCAATATACCATGATGTGTACACAACAACCTGATAAAAGAAAATCAAAATTTTCAGGCTAAGTTTGGCTTTCAAGATGTTGAAAACATCAAACATTTTAACAAAAGGTCACAGCAGAACAAAGAAAAGCACTTGTAATGGTATTACACAGGTGACTTTCAATTAACACCAGCCTCTCTTCTTTATTCTCTTCTACATCAGAACATTTTGCCTTTACCACAGCTAAGCTGTGCATCAATAATCATCATGACTTTCTCCAATTGTTGTTTCACAAAGTGCTGACATTTATTGAATGTGAGGACAGCAGGTCCCAACTGAGTGAGAGGCAGATGGTGCTAGGTGAGAACCACCATCATGCCAGACAGGAATTGCCAGTGTAACCAAATGCTTGAAGTCAGAAACACCCATGCATTGCTGCTTGTTGCACTTCTTCATTCTGCTCTCAGTATCAGTCTTAGAAACCTCATCTTGAAGACAGTCTTCACTTCTACCTGCTCATTTAACCACCTTTTCCATCAGTTTGGTACCCTTTGACAGCTTCTGAAGCTGGGCTGAGCTTCCATTCATTTTCTGACAAGTCTGCAAGCCAGATGACCCGCTTGTTAGTCTGTTTCCAACACTGACATTTTCCAACATGCTTTTTCTTTTCTTTCCCTCTCTTTTCCGGGATCCATAAGGTAATTCAAGCTGGAATGCTCCTCATGTTGTCTCCTGTCCAACCTCTGCTCAAAGCATTCTCAACAGCGAGGTCAGACTCTACATTGCTTAGGGCTTTTCTCCCGTCTGGTCTTGAAAACCCTAAGGATCGGGTCAGCACAACCTCTCTGGGCAGCCTGTTCCACAGCTTGACCAACCCAAGTTGTTCTCCATATTCAGCTGGAAACTCTCCCATTTCAGCCTGTGTGTGTAGTCTCTCCATCCTCTCCTCACACATCCCTGTGCACTGGCTCCACCTTTGCAATAGCCTTCCTGCAGCATTGCAAGGCTGCCAGTAGGTCTGTCCAGGCTGCCTCTTCTCCAGGCTGAATAAGTTGCTCTCCCTCAGCTTCTCCTCACACAGCAGCTGCCCCAGCCCACTGAACATTCTGGTAACCCACCACAATCCATGGAAGCTCAAGGACAAACCAAAGGTCAGGAGAAACCCTGGAAAATCCTTAAATCCTAAATTTAGAAAATAACAACATGAAAAGGTTGCTCTCAATGTGCTGGCTCATCTTTGCCTTTCCTGGCAAATGAAAGACAGTTAAGGCTTCAACAATAAAGTGTGTGTGATAGTAGCCTCATCTTTCTGGAAGCAGACAAGGCTGAGAAGTGGTGACAAGTTGTTAACTCAATGTTGTCATAAAGACAAATAGTGTACTACACTTCTCACAAGCAGACAAGAGAAAGGAAATCCCTACAGTAAACAATTATCCACCTGGGAAAAACTGGATATGCTGTCCTTTGTACTGGTGATCATTCCAGTAGTGTTACATCATATTGGTTGGTTTTGGCTTTTTATAGCTTTTTTGTTTTGGTGTTCTTTTTGGTTTGTTTTTTTTTTTCTTTTGCCCTTTCTATATTAAAGCAGCACCCAATTTTCAGGTTTCTCATTAATATGAAGATTTCACAATCTATGTATTCAATGATTAAGGAATGAGGAGACTTCTGACAGTACATTCTTGCATTAAAGATTCATCCTTTCATTTAAATAAATAAATGGGCATCTGTCAAGGGTCAGTGCCCTATCAGCTGCACTTTTTTTTTTCTCTGCAAGAGTTGCCACCTTTCACTGAAGGAAGGTTCAAATAAAACACCAAAACCCATCAGTTTCCAAAGTCATAACTGCTTCTCTTTGGTCAATACAAATTCCTACGGGGAAAGCAAAACAGATTATTTGTGAAACAGTTTAAGAAATCCTTAACTTGTTAGACATGTCAAAACAGACAGTCTTTCATAGCTCAGTGACACTTCAGAAAGCACAGAAGATGCACACTGTTCCCAGGACTTATCTGCAGGACCATTTCAGAGGCATGAATACACACTTTGCAACTCTTCCTCTTTACGTCTTCTTCGCATCACAACAAAGTGCTGGCTAAGTAAAAGACTGAAAATCACATTCCTTTCCTGCCACATTTTACCCCAAACTGAGTCCTTAAAACAATTCTCATTCCCTCTACCATCATTTAATCTTTCTTAAACTGAATTCCCGTTTTTATCTCCTTGTAGTATTTTCTCCCACAGATTTCCTCAACAATTTCCTGTTATGTTCTCTTCCTGCTCTTAATCTTCTTTTTCCATCTATACATGTGCAACCACTTTTTTCAGAGATTGGAACAATACAGTTTGAAGTCATCTTTCCAGTTCCTTTCACGCGATGCCTGACATTATTAAATGCGTATTTCTCCACCTTTTTTTAAAATCAGTTGCTACTACTACTCTTTTTTGTAGTCTGCGACTAGCCTTTTCTTGTTTTCTCATTCTTTCCAACTTACACCTTCTTTTATGTTCCTCTGCAAAGACCCTGCTATAATCTGTTCTTTTTTTACTGCTTCTCTCCACCTACTTCTTCACATTTCCTTTCCTCATCTCAACCCGACCCCTCACCATTGGTCTCTTTTGTCTTTTTTTTTTCTCCTATTTCACCTGAACACTATAACGAAGTGACTGCTTGAAATCAAGCAACTATTTAAAAAGTCTATAGACTTTCTCTCATTACTGATTGCTGCCTTTACTAGAAAGCTCTCCCAAAACAAAGGTTATACAGAATCATAGAATTGTTTAGAAAAAAATCTTTAGGATCATCAAGTTCGATCAGAAATATAATAAAAAATAATTTCCCCAAAACCACTCCAAGGTTTAAATTATCAAATTCCATTTCAGATTCATCACCAAGCAAAAGAAAGAAAAAAGTAACATCTAAAAAAATCTGTGTTTTGTCACATTTTCACTCCTACTGTAATCTTATCTTATCTGAGGAGTATTCTGCCAACAAGAACCAAAAGAGAACTGTCAGATTCTTTCATTCTTCTTTCCCTAACATCCCTCTACTCACACTTTGCAGGTAAATCTTGGATCATACACTAGAGAATGCAAGGGAAAACTGGAATAATCAAAGCTCCTCTGCAAACTGAACTGCCATTCAACATCAAAGACAATTTGAATCAACTGTCTCATCCACAACAAGAACCTCGTGTTAAGCATTAGCACTGCAGAGAACAGCCTCTTCACTGAGAAGCAAAACATTCAATTAGCCTCCTCCTCCCTAGATTTTTCCCCAGTCCCACAAAGTAATTTGTTTTGTTCACTCATGTTACAAGGTCGATACAATTTGAAAACCTTCAGTGTGTATCAGCTGTTCTATGTTAATCACCCATATCCCCACCTTCCCACACAGACACGTCTATGCATAATCCCTTCAAGAAAAAAATCAATGTAACACACTCCACATTTACCACAGGGTTTAAGTGCATCCAGAAGCTCCTATCACAGTCAGCATAGTTATTAATACTTTGCAGGGACTCCCTGGACTTTGTGGAAGCATCAAATCCTGATTGTGACAGTAGCCTGCAGTGACTGAGCCAGTCCAGTATGCTCTTGCAGGTGATAGCAGAGGACAAATCTACAAAACAGTTTACAATTTACAGACAGATCTAACAAAACAGTTTAAAAAGGAAGTATATGAAGAGTAAATTAAAACCTTTTTTGAGGACATAGGAATATATGACAGAAAGCTTGCACTGAGGAATATGGGACGAAAAGTTAGGACATTAGGCACGGGATTTTAAACAGAAGCTAGACTGGAGTACTAAGATTGACCTGTCATGCTGAGGAGCAACATGGATGAAACAAGAAGGTGTGAAAGAAGAGAATATACCAGGTAAGTTACTGCCTTTTGCATCATAAGTTATCAAGAGCTCTAAGGGCAAAAACTAAATCAAAGCAAAAACTCTGGGCCCTCTGTAGCACAGATGCAGCATCCCAAGACAGCTAATTCTAGGTCTTGTGACGAGAAGCAGAATGTTCTAAAATAATCCTAGAATTAGAAAAACCACAGAGCTTGTTAAAAATGCCCATGCGCGTTTTATTAATAAAAACTAACAGTGCCAAGGTTAAACAAGTCAAACAATTATAGTCTCTTTATATTTCATAAAATATTACAGAAAAGTTTATTTGTGTTTCAATAAAAAGACTACTGTCTTAGAATAGGCAGCTGACAGTATTTGTGCAGTTAATTGTTTGTGAATAAATTTAAAAAGACTACCACCTGCCCTGAAATTCCTTTTATAAAAATGAACTATTAAAAATGATTGACAAATTTTGAGTTAAAAAACTTAAAACATTCTCTATATTTAATTTCAACTTTATAATAGATTACAGGAAGATGCTTATGAAACAAATACAAACATTTGTTTCAGTACATGTCTTTATATGATAGACTTATAAGTATGTAAACAACTATATAATAAAAAGTTTCCAAAGACTGCCTGTAAGAAATCAGGCAAATTTTACCATAAGCAATAAATCATTCCAAACCTTCAAGACATTTTATATAGCTGCACCAACTGGCAGTAAACATTTGCCAAAAACTTTGTAATTCATATGTCCCAACATACAGTGAAAAGTATATAAACTTGATGGAATCATAATGTTAGATATAATTTAAGGGAAAATAAGTTCACAACAACATTCCTGGAATTTAACATGTAAAAAAGTAGGATGTATCTATCTTTCTTGTTTGGTTCTTTGGACACTGCATGATTAACAAAAAACACTACTACATTAGCTCACTATCCCTCAAAAAGTGGCATAATCAAAATACACTCCAAATAAATTGCCATTCAGTGTATTCATTTTCCACAGAAGGATAGTATTTTATTTCTCAATGATGTGTCTACATTTTCTTTAGCAAACTTTGAAAGAACATTTGGGGCAAAATTCTTTTTCCTTCAAGTAAAAAAGAAATCCCAAACAAAAAACAACCAACAAACCAAAAACCCCTAAAACAAGAGTAAATAAAGGCTCTGCATTAACACACTGGTATCAAAAACACACATCCACACCACATTTAAAAATATCCTACATAAAACAATCCTTGTTTGTTTATCAGAGGTGCAATTTCTAAACTCAGAACTGCTTACCAATATTCTCCTTGGGGGATGGGGCAAAGTAATTTGAGACACTTCTCCCTAGAACAATTTATTCCTGAAGCCTGCTGAATTTTAACAAAAAAATAGTCTACAAGCAAAGGGCATCAGTCGTCATCATCATTTTCATTAAAATCATCGTCATCATCATCGTCATCCCCAACATAAGAAACTGGTGTTTCAACTCTGGAGCCACTATACTGAGATCCATTGGAACTTGTAGCCAACATCCCATCTCCACCATTGGAAAAGTCACTGAAAAAAGAAGGGGGGGGAAAAAAAGCCAGTTGGCATTGCTTCATGATTTCTCCCATATCTAGTCCATTCCTTTAATGAATCCGTCACTGCCACTTTATAAACTGTTTTTAGTGTATGTCCAAGCCCTCTCCAAAAAGCTGAAACAGTCTCAAGTAATTTTGTTAGGTTTCTTCCTCTAGTTTTTAATACAAAGATTAAACTTTTTCACGGGAACTTTATGTTTTTCAGGTTTCTTCTGAAGTACATTTAGTGTTAAGGCTACAAAGTTAAGCTCTTTAGTATTTTTTTGTAGCACTGCGCACTTGCAAGTGAATCTTGTCTTTCAGAATTACTAATCTTGATTCAGACCTGGAAAATTGAGGAATTAATAGCTTTCCCTTAACTCCTTGATAGTATGTAGCAAACCGTCATGTGCTGTATTTTTAATTTGAAACTGTCTTCTTTTCATTGTGCAGTATTTTATTTTAATAGAGCTAGAAAATTCCTGCCTCCATTATTACTTGCTACTTTGCCAATCTAATTGTTGACTTTCTAAATAGTTTGGTAAACTATTAAACTCAGCCACAAATTCATGACAAATTTTTTTTTTAAATTCACAAAATTATCTGCCTTGTAAATATCAAAAGTACATAAGTATCTCCCTTGAAAGAAATTTATCATTTTAAAAATTTTTAATTTAAAAATTTCTTTCGAAAATATGTTTACTAGTAATTTTTTAAATGCTGATCCAGCTAATGCACATATTCAGTCACGCACACTCGCTGCTGTATGGAGCCAATTCAATGGTCTATCATCACACAGAATGAAACTGCCAGGGTACACCCTATAAGCTCACAGAAAAAACATAACCAGTAAGACACTTTCGAGAATTTCTGCTGGTCTGCACACTTATTCAGCAGCAAGATACTAAGATATCTGTCTAGCTGTAATCAGATGACTTACAACAGGTCTGCCATAATTATCTGCAAAAGCAGTTTCAAAAGCAAAGAAAACAAAACAAAAAGAGATCATTCTTGTACTTCTGTAAACTTCGAAAGTATAAACGCAAAATATGCTCTCCTCTTTTTTTGATAGAAACAACTGGATTTCATAACCTGAGTATCCTAGTAAGGCAAAGAAACTGAGATGAAGGTATTGGTAGCAGCATCTTCAGACTTCTGCACACTTTCTTTAGAGACCTTGTTAAATAAATGTACCGCCTTTATTTGTCTTGGCAGATGTTCACGGCTATTGCCATGAATATTCATATATATCCTATAATTAAACATAACTTGTTACTGCCTTTTTCCAAACTCCTAACAAATGGAAATGGCAGAAGTTCTTGTACCCTCACCAAGATAATGAACCCCAGTCAGCCTTCAATTTTCTATTGGTCTCTGGCTAACAGTGGCCTATTCAAATTTCCAAGTCTTAAAAACACATGGCGCTCTTTTTCTACCCCATGCTCATTACCACAGGAGGAAACTTAATGAAAACAGAGATTTTAGGTACTGTTCAGCATCTCTAAAGATATTTTGGCAGAATTCTCACTCAAGATTCAGCTGCCTTGCACAAAACAGGCAGAACTTAATTCAAGCACTTGTTATGAATACCAAGTATTTCAATGATCATAGAATCAATTTGGTTAGAAAGGACCTCAGAGATCACAGAATTCAACTGCTGAATATTTGACTCATTTTACAACCTTGTGGAGCTCACAGAAGGGCATCTTTTTGATTAATACAGTAATAACAAACTAGCGAGTAACGAAGTTGAATACTAGTTGTGGTTTATCACACCTCCAGCTTCTGTGATTGCTGTTTAAAACCCAAAGATCAAAATGTTTTTTTAAAGTTAGACACTAATGATCGAGGTGTAATCTTTCCAATATTCTATCTTTAGAGTATTGGAAAGACAGAGTATTTAGAGAATTACCTGTTTTCTTGTCACAAACTCTNACCAACAAACCAAAAACCCCTAAAACAAGAGTAAATAAAGGCTCTGCATTAACACACTGGTATCAAAAACACACATCCACACCACATTTAAAAATATCCTACATAAAACAATCCTTGTTTGTTTATCAGAGGTGCAATTTCTAAACTCAGAACTGCTTACCAATATTCTCCTTGGGGGATGGGGCAAAGTAATTTGAGACACTTCTCCCTAGAACAATTTATTCCTGAAGCCTGCTGAATTTTAACAAAAAAATAGTCTACAAGCAAAGGGCATCAGTCGTCATCATCATTTTCATTAAAATCATCGTCATCATCATCGTCATCCCCAACATAAGAAACTGGTGTTTCAACTCTGGAGCCACTATACTGAGATCCATTGGAACTTGTAGCCAACATCCCATCTCCACCATTGNTCAAAAGTACATAAGTATCTCCCTTGAAAGAAATTTATCATTTTAAAAATTTTTAATTTAAAAATTTCTTTCGAAAATATGTTTACTAGTAATTTTTTAAATGCTGATCCAGCTAATGCACATATTCAGTCACGCACACTCGCTGCTGTATGGAGCCAATTCAATGGTCTATCATCACACAGAATGAAACTGCCAGGGTACACCCTATAAGCTCACAGAAAAAACATAACCAGTAAGACACTTTCGAGAATTTCTGCTGGTCTGCACACTTATTCAGCAGCAAGATACTAAGATATCTGTCTAGCTGTAATCAGATGACTTACAACAGGTCTGCCATAATTATCTGCAAAAGCAGTTTCAAAAGCAAAGAAAACAAAACAAAAAGAGATCATTCTTGTACTTCTGTAAACTTCGAAAGTATAAACGCAAAATATGCTCTCCTCTTTTTTTGATAGAAACAACTGGATTTCATAACCTGAGTATCCTAGTAAGGCAAAGAAACTGAGATGAAGGTATTGGTAGCAGCATCTTCAGACTTCTGCACACTTTCTTTAGAGACCTTGTTAAATAAATGTACCGCCTTTATTTGTCTTGGCAGATGTTCACGGCTATTGCCATGAATATTCATATATATCCTATAATTAAACATAACTTGTTACTGCCTTTTTCCAAACTCCTAACAAATGGAAATGGCAGAAGTTCTTGTACCCTCACCAAGATAATGAACCCCAGTCAGCCTTCAATTTTCTATTGGTCTCTGGCTAACAGTGGCCTATTCAAATTTCCAAGTCTTAAAAACACATGGCGCTCTTTTTCTACCCCATGCTCATTACCACAGGAGGAAACTTAATGAAAACAGAGATTTTAGGTACTGTTCAGCATCTCTAAAGATATTTTGGCAGAATTCTCACTCAAGATTCAGCTGCCTTGCACAAAACAGGCAGAACTTAATTCAAGCACTTGTTATGAATACCAAGTATTTCAATGATCATAGAATCAATTTGGTTAGAAAGGACCTCAGAGATCACAGAATTCAACTGCTGAATATTTGACTCATTTTACAACCTTGTGGAGCTCACAGAAGGGCATCTTTTTGATTAATACAGTAATAACAAACTAGCGAGTAACGAAGTTGAATACTAGTTGTGGTTTATCACACCTCCAGCTTCTGTGATTGCTGTTTAAAACCCAAAGATCAAAATGTTTTTTTAAAGTTAGACACTAATGATCGAGGTGTAATCTTTCCAATATTCTATCTTTAGAGTATTGGAAAGACAGAGTATTTAGAGAATTACCTGTTTTCTTGTCACAAACTCTAAACTAGAAAAAAAACCCAAACAAACAACACATTCAAGAATAACACCACTCTAACACGCTTCCACTATACAGGAAAGGATATCCTTAATGACACTGCTAAGAACCACCACAGAAGTGATGTCTGAGAATAAACTTAAAACACATATCCATAGCACATTTAATCAAAACAGAACTTGTGTCATGAAGCATTTAATATCCAAATTTCTCTGATGACCACAGATTTTAAAAACTAATTGAAAATTTCATCTCACCTGGCTGAAAATCTTGTGCCGTTTGATGCAGAACCTGACGAAGATGTGACATATACACTGCTGATTGATCCCTGAGCCATTTCTGTAAAACAAACAACATGCATTTCAGGAATCCTTCCAAACACACCCATCTAATTCAGTGGAAATGCTTAATCCTTTAAAGTCCAGAAAAGCAGTCTTGCAGCCCAACAAAGCACATTGTTGTACTATATCCAAAACAGCATAATTTAAAAGAAGGCTAGTGCAAGCAACAATAAAACTTAAAATACATTTTAAAAAACCCATTTGTTTTGAAGGGAGCAAGACAGATGACTTCAGTATTCATCGTATGTTTGCACTTATTACCTTCTGCCTTTGAAAGTGAACCAAGCATAAATACTCTCTTAAAAAAATTACACACTGCAAAGATCTACTTGTGTGGCTTGATGCAAAATGTTTTGCAAAGAGCCAACAGTCCACTCTTTATCGATCACTATGTTATTTGCTCCATAAGATACACTAAAAAGCAGATAAATTTGAGAACTTGACAGATATCTTTACCACAATTCAGTGGAAATTAACCGATCTAAGGTATTTTCACGTTTTTTCTTAGAGTCCTATATTAAGGAGGAAAAAAATCAACTCTTTTTGGAGTAACTAACCTGTCACATATGGTTCCAGAGCTTTAGGAACCAAACTCCTTGCAATTTTTAGGTCCTCTGCTGAACAGCTTCCAGATTCTAGCCCACAAGCCATTCCCATTCGTTTTAGTACTTCTATATCATCATGAATTTCAAAAGTATTGTCAAAATTAAATAGATATTCAAACCTGGAGAGGAAAAAATGTCTCAATTAACTTCAACATCTTTAACACCTTTCAATTTTCAGGAACTGCAGCATTTCAAAAGCTTTACATACAGTGTTAAGTGTGTTAGAGACACATCACATTAAGCAATCAAATTTTTCAAGATTTATGTGTCTGCTCGTGACTGCTTACATTCAGTTTTTATTTAGCTGATGAAAAATGCAGCTTTTTGAATCAAAAGTGGAGAACAGCAGTCCTGAAAGCTAAATCCATTTTCAATTCCACTAGCTGCATTTCATGGTGTTAAAGGAAAACACTGCTTGGTTAAGCATGACATAAAATGTCAAGAGAGATGCCTAGTATCTCTAGATAGCAAGTCATCAAACGTGAATCAATTAGTCTATTTTTATTAAAAGAGTATATAAACCAGCATTTTCTCAATATACAAAAGGCACATGTAAATTAAGTTGGTATTTAATCTTTAACAAATCTACATGAACATTTATACAAACTCAGAGCTCTACCATAAAAAAGCCAAATGGAAAACTTTGTTAGCTTACTTGTCATTTGAAATACTGCAGTCAATCACTGTCTTCTTGCTGGTGTTCACAATGATAAAAGGCAAATGGATGACAGAATTGGAAGGTGGAGGTCGGTTCGCCTGCTGCTCTGCGTGACGGTTTCGCTGGACGAGGTTCTTAAAGGCAATTTGCTAGAAAAAGCAATAGTGATATCAAAGTATGAATGAAGCTTTCAGGATCACGTTAACAAAATTCCTAAGGATTCTAGCAATGGCTACAGCAAGTAAATGCAGAAAAGGACAGTGTTTACTATATTCCTGCGTGTTAAGATGCAAGAAGAGTCACAGATCGTAGTATTAATAAAGGCAACACAGCAAAACTTTACCGAGAATAAAAAAAAGCACATTCTACTAACTACATCAGGACAGTTCCTTGGACAGATCCCTGGCAGAATTGAGAGAGAAAAATGACTGGAAAAATAAATTTTCACATAGCATCCTATTTCCTTTCCATTTACTCTTCCCTACTAGCTACTGTACTCCAAAAATACACCTGAACGTTAATACCAAAATGAGTTATATGCTAAAAAAGTTAATGTTTGGGCTTTGAATATCTGGCATTAAGTTTCTGAATGATCCATTTAAGATTAGTGACTTTTAACATCTTACCAAAATTGCTTTCTATAAAGGAACGTTCCCATTTTAAAAAGTAGCAATTTGAATAATTAAAAGCCATACAAACTCAAGTTATAAATCATACAGTAAGCTACTTGTTCTGGGTTGGCTATATGATGCTTTTATTCCCAATTGTCTGCTCTGTTTAGGCTGGATAAAAAGTTTTGCACCTTTAAGACTTGTTCCGAGAGCGACAAGTACAGAGAAGAAGTGCGGAATTTGCTATCAGAAACTGCACTCGCTCCCCTGCTTCCTGCTCCTGGACTGTGCTGTCTGCGGATGGACAGACAGCAGAACAGAGCTCTCCTTTGCTTTTAGTTAGTTTTTAGCTAGCTGAGGCAGAGAAGTTCCCTGGACTGTGGTTTTTCTTTCTCTTTGGACCTGTTTAACCCTGCTCTGCACTGAACACCCAGCAGAGCAGCGGCAGCTCATACCTGTGGCCGCTGGGCCGGGCCTGGGCCGCGGCGTTTGCAGCACCAGAGGGACTGAGAGAGACTGAGAGAGCCAAGCCACAGCCACGGAGGGACTTTGTGAGTTTGTTATCTCCTTTTGGAGCTGCAAGAGGTTTTATGGTTTCATATTATTATTTTTTTTATACTAGTGAATACTTTACCTGTTAAATAAATAATTTTTTCCACTTTTCTCCAAGAAAATATTTTTCCCAAACCAGCTGGGGGAGGGACCACTTTGTTTTTTCTAGAGGAAACCCCTTTAGAGGGTTTCCTCCCAAAATTACCCTAAACCAAGACACTACTAACAAAGAAAAGTATTCTTCTGGTCAGAAAATCCAATGAAATAAACAAGAATTAAGACCAAAATCCAAAGCCACACAGAGACTGATAAAAATCAGGCAGCTGTCCCACAGCTGTTTGTAGTTTCGTTCTGCATACTAGTAATGAGATTCCCATTCCTACTGTGTAGGCAACACAGCTACCCAGGAATACATTTCTGTGGACCAGCAGCACAGTGACTTGGGAAATAGACTATTGCTTCTCCAAGTGTAGTAAGGGACATCTGGGAAGGAGTCCAGCCACTGTTTCAAAGTGGTCCAGCCACTTACACACCAGTGAGAGCAAGTCTCCAGAGAGGCACAAAGCAGAGCATGATGACAGACAACTTCTACAGTCACACAATTTTATCTGTGGATGCTAACACAGAAGAAAATTCTACATACCTGTATCTAGCTCAGTTCCTGAACTGAATTGGAAAATTCAGAGGGTATGGTATGAAATACTTCTACTATCAACATAAACACTGTTTAAACATACTTGAAACTCCTAAAAATTCATCATAACTGATGGAAGGTTGATGGCATCCCCAATAGCAATGGCCAACAGCATGGTCCCAGCTAAACTACAGTGTTAAATAGAGCTGCATACACCTTTTCCTGAAATTCACCTCTAGTCTTCCTAGAAGTTTCCCATCCCTCAGACTGGGATAAAACAAGAGGAATATAGATATAAGTTACCTTGCCCTATAGACAAGAGTACCTTGACTGTACCTGTAGAATGAGTTCTTGTAGCTGAGACTGTTTTTGCTTTATTCTTTCAATTCTTCTCTGTTTCTCCACCTTCAGAAAGATAAAAAGGACTGGTCAGTTTATTGGTTTTATGCCAACATTTTCTTCCTTTAAAATAATTTCAACACAAAAGAACTGGAGGTAGGAAATATAGCAATCAATCATTAAGGTTCTACATATAATTAGCAGAGCTAGAAGACTGGGGAATAAAATACAACAACCTGTGAAAAAGATAAAAACATCTTTGCAAACAGAAGTTATGCCTCTAAGGGTTATTGGAATTCTCTCAAAGAGGCAAAGACAGACAAGAAGGATCTATCTGATGTTGAGTTTATTGATATTGGAGAAGATCCATCAAAGATGGTTTAAGACATGAGGCTGCTATGGAGCCCAAGGTTAAGGCCTCACAGTATTTAATATGTACTGAACAATAACAAAAAAGGTAAGAGACAAAAAGCTAGGAAATACATGGCCTTCTAAGTAGAAGAAGCTGCCCAGCAGATTCCCACAGGGATTAAATTGACAGACTGTTACTCTAACAATGGACAACCAGATTAAGGTGACAGAATCTGCTGGCAATGCTGCGTTACCTGGCATAGTAAAAACAGAGTTTGTCATAAAGCAAACTCAAAGTGTCTTACAGCACTTTGTGATTACATCACCTAAATTATTTCTGGTAAATATAGTGTACTATGTGTGAGAAAACAATCTAATCCAAGCACACTTTAGAAATAAAATGACATTCAGTAGAGATCTAAAACTGTAGTATCTGCAAAATCCATCAGCTCACTGTACTGTGACAGCCAAAAATACTAATTATTAAGCAAGAAACAGAGTATCAAACAGGAATTATCACTGCATTAGTCCATGAAGCAGAATGTTTACATCTTGAATTCTGTAGGTCTGATGGTCCTATCCCAAGACAAGCATACAAAAGAACAATCAGAATCATCAGTGATACAGAACAGAATCTAGGCAAGAGAATAATGAATAAATTAGGACTGTACTGAAAGGAGAATGAAGTAAGGGAGAACATGAGACATCCCTATAAAACAATGAACAAGATGGAGAACATGAATAAGGAATGACTAGGTCATCATCACTTCCAATTAAAAAAAAAATTCAGCGGATATCAACTAAATATAGTATGTTCAAAACCAAACAAAAGGTATTTCATAAGAAGCTTCTCATGCACCTGAAACTCATTGCCACAAACAACCCAATATTAAATGCAAACTTTGAAAAAAGAGTAAAAATTTGTCAAAGAAATATTGAGGGCTATTAAATAGAAAGATAATGTATCTGCCTCAATTATGCCTGAACGAGAAGGTACAGAAGAAAACAAAATACCTTCTCTACTCACTCACAGAATAGACAGGCTTGGAAGGGACCACTGGAGGTTATCTATTCCAGCCTCCCTGCTCATGATGTATCCCCCCAAGCACATAACTCAGGATTGCGTCCAGATGGCTTTTGAATGTCTCCAGGGAAGAGTCTCTCTGAGCAATCTATTCCAGTGCTCAGGTCACCCACACACAGTAAAAACATTCTTCCTCCTGTGCAGGTGGAACTTCCTGTGCATCAGCACTACCTCTTGTCCTTTTGCTTGGCACCACTGAGAAGAGCCTGGTTCCACCCTCTGATACTCCTGTCAGATACTGACAGACAGTGATCAGGTCCAGGTGTGCCTCACCAGAGCTGAGCAGAGGGGCAGGATCATCCCCCTTAATCTTCTGGCAATGCTCTTTCTGATGCATACCAGGACACTATTGGCTTTCCTGGTCACAAGTCCACTGGCTCACGGACAGCTTGTTGTCCACCAGGACCCCCTGGTCCTTCTCCACAGAGCTGCCTCCCAACAGGCTGCCCTCAAGGTGCATAGGGCTAGTCTTCCTGCATTCACCTTTGCTGAATTTAATCCATCCCTTCTCTGCTCATCCCTCCAACCTGCTGAGGTCCTTCTGAAGGGCTGCACAGCACTCCAGGGTATCAGCCACTCCTCCCAGCTTTGTGTTGTCACTGAACTTGCTGAGGAGGCCTCTGCCCCTTCATCTAAGTGACTGATGCATAAGTCAAACAATACTTTAACCCAGCACAGACCCTTGGGGACACCACAGTGAGCCAGAATCTGTGCTACCAATCACAACCCTCTGACACTGCCATTCATCCAGTTCTCAATCCACCTCATTATCCACTCACCCAGGCCACACTCCCTGAGCTTGCCTATGAGGATATAGTGGGAAAGAGTGTCAAAAGTCTTGCTGAAGTCCAGGGACACAACATCCACTGCTCTCCCCCTGTCTGCTGTTCCATCAGAGAAGGCAATCAGGTTGATTAAGCACAATTTGCCTTTGGTGAATCCACACTGACTACTCCTGATCACTTTCTTGTCTTCCACATATTTAGAGAGTGCCTCCCAGGATGGACCATCCCATCAGATTCCCAGGGATTGTGAGGGTGACTGGCCTGTTGTTCCCCAGGTCCTACTCTTCCTCCTTCCTAAGTAACTGCTATTGTCAGCCAAGACCCTGAAGAGACAGACTGCTGACCCCGAAAAAGCCTTATTTTCTTAGCTCTTTAAAATGCGCAGCTAGCAAGGAAAATACCCAAGTTAAAAATTCACATGAATGCAGTCTTCTTTTTTGTTTTAGTGAAAACAAACATCCCCAGCCTCCCCAAGCGTACATAGTTGAAAAAACAAAAGATGCAAAAAGGCCTGATGCTGTATTACAAAAAAATTAAAAGGGAAAGATCAAGTCTTACAACTCAGCTTTAGAAAGTATGCCAAATAACTGCCTCCCTCCAAAAAATGTATATTGAGATATTTTTCTATCACATGCACATAAACTACACTGCCTTACATACCTTATTAATTCCCCTACACACTCTGGTTTTGCATGATCAGGCTGTATTTTACCAAATCTAACATTCTAATTTACACACAAAGGACAAATTCAAGAATATTTAAAATAACAACTACTTCATGAGGAAGCCCTCAAACTCGTATGTTCCTTATAAACTCTTTTGGCTTGATTTTCAACAGTGTAAGGATGAAGCTAAACAGTATCAGATGGAATAGCAAAATAAACTTTATCAGATGTGACAATTTTACAAATTAAACACTAGGTTTCAGAAACTCACTGTATTACACTCATGGCTTAATCATTCAATGGTTAACAGAACTCTTTCCTCCTCTTGTGACAGCCAATTAACAAGTTCTCACTTTCTTTTAATCAGAAGTTACCACCATTCCCATCTTAAATGCATGAACCTTCACTATGCATTATTACATTCTAAGTTGCTTTTTTTTAACTTCAGTAACAATATTATCCTACTTTTCTTTAGGACATTATCAGTCATCACATCAAATCCATCTGGATGAGCCACACCTTTTTCTTTTGCTCCAACACTGTTGGCAATGCCATACTTTGTGAGACAGACCCAAGGAGACCTACTTCTAAAATCCCTCTAGTTAGCTGGTTCTCTGTTCAGCACACAGCACTGTCATCTTGGAACCACTTCACCTTCCATACTCACCCTACTAATTAGGCCTCAATTATCACTCTCGTAACTAAGAATTTTCACTTGGGATGATATTCAAATAAATCACAGTTCATTATTAGATACCCTGCATTTACTTTATCTAGATAGCAATTACAGTATTAAATGAAAAATCAATTATCAGTCTTAAGCAAAAATTAGAACTATCACTTTGTAGATAAGGCTCCCAAACACTTTTGTTCCAGTTTACCCCTAACTTTGGCACCTTCTACATTGATTTTTTTTGTCCTGCTGAAGGAAATTTGTATGTCTTATTCTGTTCTGATGAAGTGAATTTACTTCTGTAAACCTCAGAAACTTTATTATTCTGCAAATCTCAGGATAGTAAAAAAAAGCCTGTCAGAATTTACATATTCTTTCAGTATAAAGCATTTAACTTCTTCCCCAAGACATGCAATAAGAAAGTCTGACATACTCACATAAGAGAATTGTCACAAAAAGGTAAGACCTGCAGCAAAGGAGATGCCTGCATGTACTGACCTACATGCAACATCTATCACCACACATCTATTGTCTGTTTGGCATCTGGACAAAACAAATCTTCCCAGCTCCTCAGTACCACTACTGCAATGTTGGAAATACACATTAATTTCTTACCACCTTCCACTCAGAACCACTTCACATGTACTTTTAAAAGCCGTACTTTTGATATAGAAGAATTAAACAGAGACACATTTGAACAATCTGGAAGTTGAAGAATGTGTGTTCAGTATATAAAAAATAAAAGTAGTCAAAGAGGACCACACTATTCTATGCTGTTATCTCAGAAGACTATAGGCACATATTGTATCAGAACATATTAAAGCTGTGAACATTTACTCAAACACAAAGCCATTGTGAACTTCCAAATGCATATACCTCCAAATTCTGACATTCCTGAGCCGAGTTAGTAGGTAGACCAATCCATTTGATTTCCTTTTTCTCCTTAGAGATAATGTTCATGGCCATAAGGACATTTAAGGCATCATAGACACGTCGTCTAATATTCTTCTGGTCGTAAGCCTGCTGTAGACACAGTGCATTAATCAAAAATATACCTGTGCCAAAAATATTTGAAAATAAACATACTACAGCAAATGGGTAAACTCAGTTAATATCTGAACTGTTTCATTTAGCAGTAGGAAAAACAGAAAAATCTCAAGAGAAATTTCTCTTCCCCCATTCAGTTCACATGTAATTGACTTCCCATATACTTACTGATTCATTTGGTGAAATGTGATTATCAGTGGTAGTGAATTCTGCAACCAACTCGTCTGCCACCTCATTGTATGAGGTGGTTCCTTTTCTTTGTACCTTCTCACAAACCTTCATAGAGAAATGACGTAAACCCTTGCCATTCTTCTCGCCTTTTTTGTTCCGCTTCCTAAATATATGTATAATATATATTTTAAGAAGATTTAAACTTTGGAATATTTGATGTCTCTTTTTCAAATACAGGCACACTGCTGTAAAAAACCCAAGCCTTCCCTTTTCTTCTGCTTTTTATCCCTTACCAACCTTCTCGCCTACATTTTTTCCCCTACATTTTACAATATTTATAAACAATTCTAGTATCTTGATGTTGAAACACAATACAAATTTATTCTTTTGCCAACTTTGCTAGCTCCAGCAGAATCACAAAATCATAGAATAGTTTGGGTTGGAAGCAATCTTTAAAGATCATCTAGTCCAACCCCCTTGCACCGAGCCGGGGTATCTTCAACTCAGTGAGGTTGCCCAAAGCACTATCCAACCTGGCCTGAAATTTTTCTAGTAGCAGACAATAAATTAACAACAGGTATTTTACTTGAAGAAGTCAATAAGAAAACCTTCCAAACTTCAAGACAAGAAGAGATAAGGGGATAAATACTAAAACATGAAAACTGAATCAGAGGAGAGAACTTTTTTGTCCTTTTAAAATTTTTTTTATTTTTAAGTAGCACAGATTGAGCATTTTCTATGCAATGTGATACTGATACTGACTGAACAGACAAAGTCTGACATTGGTTGAACTCACTAAACATTACACTATTACTATAACACAGATTTGAAGTTATACAGTATATGAAATTGCTATTAGAACTTCAAAGTTACAAGATACAAGCAGTATAACAAAGTTTTCTGCTTTGCAAAGTTTTTAAATAAAAATTTCCTTGTAACTAGAGGAAAAATACAAGTATCAACAAAATTAGTTTCAGCAAGGGGAAGTCTCAATTCTTACAACCCATTTCACTGTATAATTCTGAAGCAGAAATCTATTAATGAGTAACGGGCCACTGATAATAAATTTAGTCGTAAAACAACTACAGTTAACAAGATGCCCTTAAAAGCAAGCTTGCATGAAAAAATCACACCAAAAGAATGCATTCCTTGTATTTAATACTTTTTCTCAAAAAGGACTACACTCTTATTTCAAGTGACAGTCTGGGATACACTGTATTTTTCTGAAAATACACCAGTGTAAGAGAAATCAAACAATCAAGTCAGAAAACTTCCTGTGTCCTTTTAGGAGCCAAATTCTCTAAAAGTTAGGAGTGTCAGAATATCTACCAGAGCTTACGGAAAATATTCTGCAATATTTTACAAGAAATGAAGAGGTACTCATTATTGTGTGACTACTCCCTATTTTAGTACAACAGACTTCAGTGGTGAAGTGCTCAAGACTTTTGCACACTGCTAGCCTGAGGAGTACATACACTATCACAACACTTAAGCCAAAAGTTTCAACACTTTATTAATCCTTTCTAGCTTTCATTTTGCTCACCCAGCAGACCAAGGTGAAGAATCTCCAGTCTGGTTCTGTGATGCAAAATGTGTGTTAGGTGTATGTGGACTTCCTACCAGGATAGTATTTTGTGCTGAAGGTCTCTGAGGTGTACCGATAACCTACAGTAAAGATAAAATAATTTGGAAAATGGTAAGCATTCCAAGACATCTGTAAGTGACACAATTGAAATGATGCATTATCCAAATGTTACTACTTCACATAACTTCTGACTACAGTTAATATAGTTAGAGCACACCCTAAGTTATGAGCATCTATATTTTAACCTCCTTAAATCAGGTTTTCATGCTTGTTGGATTTCTTAACACTGTTCAACACTAACTTAGACAACATCAAACCACACACACATACTCTCTCCCTCTAAGGAAAATGAGTGGGAAAAAATCTTCCTACCCTACCAAATTATGTATAAGAATGCTGCAGTAAATTACAGTTAAATTATGAATGTAAGAAAATCTGAAAATCAGTAAAACCAGAGAGAAAATGCAGAGCTTTTGCAAGAACCCTCTCAGCAGTGTCAGCTGCTATCACTAGAGTCAAAACTACTATGTTAGAGGTGAGAAAGAATAAGGGTGAACTTTCCTCATCACAGGAGTGAGTGACATGAAATCAGGCAGACCCATGCCATGACAAACATGTTCAGAGCACACGCTTGGCTAAGCACAGTCTTCCCAGCCTCCACATGAACCGTCCTGAAGATGTGTTAATTTGACCATAAGTAATAATACATACATTAGCACATAGACCTGTGCTCTCCTACCTCTGAAACTAGATAAACAAAACACCCACTTTTGCAGGTGATGTTTTTCATCTCTGAATTGTTTAAAAGGTAACTTTCTAGAAAATACGGGTTTAGGGGGAAAAAAACGATACCATATAGATTGCTCTTTTGTAGAAAGACATGCCTACTTTTTTAGGGTACAGTTATCTCCCAGTAGAAACAGCTGGTTGCATCCCTGATATCAGGTATTAAAATAAAAACATCAAACAAAAAACATCAAACAAAACCCATAAGCACCCACAAGCTTGCTGTATTTTCCTGCAGCTACATTCTGTCTGAGCAGCAAAACTTAATTTTTCTTCCTTGGGCCAGCTTCAACAGTATAGTCTCAACATGAGAAAGATACAAAAACTAAAAATTAAACATTTCATGTGTGATACATAGACAGTGCCAAAGGTAGTCTAGTGACTGTAGGATGTCTGTGATTTCAGCTCTCTGGAAAGACAAACAGCTGTATTTTTTCCCAAATATATCTCTTTATATTATGCCACTTCTCTGAGCAGTTAACCTATAAATTTGTTACATCCACTTTTGACAGCAAATATCTTAGGTACTCCTTGCCAGGAGCACTGTACCATACTTGAAATGTTTCTGTCTCTTATAAAAAGCCAAATAATCTCCTCTACTGCTTTTCATAAACAAAACTAACAACTGTAGGAAATGGCATGAGGGTGGGGAATACTGGCACAGGACACATGTGAACCTGCTTACTTTCTCCCCATGAAAAAACATACTATCAGTTCTGATACCAACTGGTCTGGCTCACCAATGTCTCCAACGAGTGTGAAAACCACACGTGTGCTATTCGAGCAAGTAGATTATATGCAGAACTGAAGAAAGCTGTTAGCTAGTTTCTATTCTCTAGGATGAATTGGCAGAAGACTGCAAGAGATGATTTAACACCTTGCTCGCAGAGAATCCCACTCCCCAGTTCCCTACCTTACTAACTCCATGAGCAGCCCCACCACTGTACCTCTAGAATTTGTATCAGTCTGCAGTAAGATGAAAGCCAAACCAGAATGGGAGTGAGGGGTGTGGAAAAGAGGAATTACAGCTGGAGGAAAAACAAACTGGCAGTAGCAAGCCCTGAACCTGTACTGCACCAAGGAGAGCCCTAAAATACTCAACTCTACAAAAGAAGAAAGGAAGTGTGCACAAACCCACAGGTTCATTTCTAGAGTGGGACAGAGAAGTCTGATTAACACCTACTCTACATTCAAAATCTACTCTACTGCTTCCATATCAGGAAGAACCCCAAACAAAAGACACTCTAGTTCAGATGTTCACATGTTACAGTTGCCTTCCAGAAGATTGAGACCAATTCTACTCAGATCACCGAATTCTGATTACTGCAAGAATTACTATAACCTATGTATTATCTATGGCATTATGAGATTCTTTGGAATATCTAATTTCATATATCTCACACAAAGCTCAAAATAAGTTTTTCAGCAAAAGAATATTTAAATTAAGTGCTAAAATACAGTTATGTTTTTAATTTTATTCCACCTAGCTCAAATATCTGTAAAAACATGTTTATGGACTTCATTTACATTTCCCTATGCCAGATTTCAGAGTAGAATCTGAAACAAACATTGATTTAAATGGCAAGACTAACAAAATACAAAGCCACCTGAACAGCGAGGTAACTTCATGTTGATTTGAGAGTCACCTTTGAACTTCTTTATGCAATACATATTTTTTTTAACCTAAGTCTACTAAAATTAGAAACAAACTCAGATTATCTGCCCATGATGAGTGATACAGACTACCAGGCTATGTCAAATTTGTAGTATGTGTAAACAATAGGACAAGCAATTAAACAAATAAATAACCAATCAAACAAAATACATGAACAAAAAACCCCCAAAACAAACCAAAAAACCCCAACAACACAAAAAACCCCACATCCCACCAACAAAGAAACAAACAAAAAAAAACCCGCAAAGTCTCCTTACCACTTGTTGTGCAATGTTGACATTAGACTGTCCAAATGTTTTTGGCAGGAGCTGTTTTCCAATCGTATTTACTGTAGAAGGATG
The DNA here is from genome assembly GCA_013397155.1 of Irena cyanogastra. Taxonomy (NCBI): domain Eukaryota; kingdom Metazoa; phylum Chordata; class Aves; order Passeriformes; family Irenidae; genus Irena; species Irena cyanogastra. The sequence continues at coordinate 23,731 of VWZV01010921.1, read as the reverse complement.
AACAGCCAATAGAGAAACAACCCCTAAAACAAATACAAGTAGAGGGCTTCAGGTCAACACATTGTATTTATTTTAGCAAATAGTGTCATCTATACCACCAATGCATATTAATGGAAACTAGCCCTGAAACACATAGTCTCAATATACATGTAGCATTTACACATTTGAAGCAAAAAAAGAAATTAAGATTCACAGTATGCTCTCTCAAACTTTCTTCTATATAACCTTACAGGTCACTGTTTTAATACGAGTATGTTTTAGTTCCTTGTGTTCCAATTTTTCTCTTAAAGCAGAGTAATAGAGGCAACGAGCATTTGACAAAAAGCACTCTTCTCCTCTTCTACCCCCACCCTTTGTGGCTATTGAAATAATTTTCAGTACCACCTGACAAACATGCCCAATACCATAGCATATGGCATAGCCTTCTGAGACATGTTGATCTACAGGAGATAAAATTTGGCTGGAACAGGCCTTTCCAAGAGAATATTCCCAACTTTCCTCTAAGTGTGCCCTCTCAGCTGAAGACAGAGAATTAAAGAACAAACAACCCCAAGAACCCATTATTTCAGAAAAATACATGCAACTCAGCAGACCAACCCTGCAGGAAAGGTTGTTCTCTCCCTTCCTGTTCATAACCTATACACAATCAGCTCTGGTAGGTAAAGCAAGTCTTAAGCCATGTAAAAGATAAATCAGCTACAAAAATAACCCAGGTATCCACTAGCAGTTTGACATTCCATGATACAGTTTGGAGGAAAGAAACCCAAACCCATCTATTTAAAACACACAAAAAACTCCACAACCAACAACAAAACAGAGGAAAGAAAAGAGAAGCAACACAGACCGGCTACAGTAAGAAAATTATGAACAAACCAGTTCTAAAATACTGGAGACTTTTTATTTTCCTGAATCAACTGTCAAGCAGTTGTCAGGTTTAGCAGTTGTTTCTCTGAGATGACTTCTAAAGAGGTCAATGGGGTCAGAAGGACATGGTACAACTCTCATTCCTCTCTCTTTTTCCCATTGTCCAATACAGAAGCAATAAATAAGCATTTTTACAAGGGTTGTATCAAGAGGGCTGTAACTGATCCTTGATGCCTACCATCTCTCTTTAGCATCCCTTCCAGTCAGGAAGTCTACAGGAAGTTGAGGACAATTCAAATCTTCTTTAAGCCCTTGTTTCCAAGAAGGCTTATACTTCCCAGCTGCTATTACTACACCGTGTCAAAGTGATAGCTTGACATGAGAATCTACTCTCAGTGATCAATCTATGCCCAAACAGAATGCAGCAGCATGTCCTTCTTCCATTACTAACAGCTTCCCAGTGCTCTCTCAGAAAGTCAGCAGCTATCCAGTTTGTAATGTAAGTCCATTATACCTTCCTGTCCCTCCAAGTACACTCATCACTATCATGACCGGAATTGTGTTTGTTCTTCCTCTCTGTGGAATATAATAAATCAATATAAACTACCCTGGCTAGTAGTGCTTGTGTAGTTTCTTCTCAGCTTCCTGGAGGTCCTTTTTTTAAACTCCTCCTCACTGCTTTAAAAAATTCAGTGCAATTTGAAGACTGTATTTCCAGTATAAAACAGGAGTTGTAACTGCTTTCCAAGGTTAAGACACCTCATCTATTTGACCATCTTCTCAGAATCATAGAATATTCTGAGTTGGAAGGGACTCACAAGGATCATCAATTCCAATTCTTGAGTGAATGGCCTACACAGGTATCAAACCCCCAGCCTTGGCATTACGAGCACCATGTTTTAACCAACTTTAACCAATCTTACCTCTGATGGTCACTGCTGCCCATGCCTTCTAGTTCTCTTGCCCTTTCTTTTGCAGACTCCACACAGTATTCGTGACCAAGGAATGCAGTATGTTATTTATAGCTCGTTTACTATTTTATTTCCTGTTCCTTTCCAAGTAATTCTCAAAATTCCCCCCCAAACACTGACACCACATCTTCATTAATATAACCTACGACAACTTCAAGATCTTTCTTCAGTGCTAACAGCTCACTTGGGATACTCATCGTACCAAGTTCAGTTTTCACCAATTATTAACCCATGGGCGGACCACCCCATTCTATCACATCTTAGCTTAACAGGCTGATTAAGGACCTTGATAATCAATTTTTTTTAATTATTTTTAAGAAATCCAAGGACATCGCTCTGATTAGATAATCCTTATCCACATGTTGTTGACTCTTTCAAAGCATGACTTTGAAAAGAAGTAACTGCAGACCCTCCCTTTTCCCCTCCCTCTAGAAAAGCCCTGTTGAAGGCCATTATCACGTCTGTCCACACATGTATTGCTTCTCTGTTACATGCTCAGCCGAGCTGCCAGAAGTCTGACTTACTCATCTGCCATTATCTGAGCTCTTCACAAATTGGTGGAGGCTATGCAGCTCTCTTTCCTTCTGGTATTATATCAATTATACACATACTGAGTTACAAGGATAGAAGTACCATTGCTAGCTCCTTTCAGAATTCAAAGGTAGACAGTTTTCTACAATGACTGCTACCTGTTCACATTATGAGGTTTTTTTTGACGATGACTTCCAAATATTACTTCATTAGCACAACTTCATAAAGAACAATACTCCCATAAGACCCCCTACTCTTCAGATTCACTCAAAAGACTTAATTATTCTGGTATGTTTAAAAATAAAATAATTCTTTATGCTATCATGTTGTTCATTAAAAAATTTTATGCTGTCAACGAATACAAAAATGTTGTGCCAACGTAATTTGACACAAGAGCAGAGTCAGGGTCAGTGGTCAGGAAGCAGATGCTCAGGAAAGCATCAGGGGGCCTGGGCAGACAATAAGCTGTGTGTGACCCAGAGGTGCTCCCCTATGCTAACAAAGACTAAAACACATCCTGGGCTGCATTTGGAAGCATACAACAATGAGTGATTATTCCCTTTTCTTTCAGCACTCCTTACACCGTCCCTGGATGAGTCTGTTCAGTTTTGGGGCCCATGGTGCAAGAGAGGCACTAGCAAACAGGACAGAGTGCAGCAGGAAGACACCAGTGTGCCTCGGGTACTGGAGTATATGCTGCACAAAGAGAAGCTCAGAGATCCTGGTGCGTGCAGCCTCTGGAACAGAAGGTTAAGGTGGAGCAAGGGGTGGTATTTGCAGAAATCACTGCCTTTAACTATTAAAGGGAAGTTATAGAGATGACAGAGGACACAACACAAGGAAAAGAGAGAACAGTCACAAGCTGTTGCATGGCAAATTCCAACCAGGCAAAAATGCCAAAGGCAGTGCACAGCTACAGGCTGCATAGGAGATTCCTTAGTGATACACAGCAAAATTCAAGAACTGAAGGCTCTGTGCATCAAAGATGATCCTGCTTTGAAGGTAAGGTTTATTAGACAGCCCTCAGCCTCATATTATTAATAATTTTATTTTCTGAACAGAAATAGCTATCTTGCAACTAAAACATCCATGTGAAGGGAAGAGCACGCATTATGTTTCTTTAAATGTTTTAATTATGCTGACATTTCCTGTAGTGCTGCGCCAGAGTTAATTCATGCAACTGAAGTAATCTGGCTCTAAACAGAAACTACAAGGTTCGTTTTTCCCCACAGCACAAACTGACTGGCAAGGAAACATAAATGTAAGTGAAAGAATAGTAACACAAGCATCACCGTTCAAAGTCAAAGTCAACTCGTAAAAGCTATCATGAGTATAACTGTTCAATTATAGAGAAAAAAAGAAAAAATTTTAAGAGGATATTTTCAATATCTCTGTCCAAGTGCATTCTATTTTCTCATTTGCCTCACATGCAAACTTTTTACTTATATTGATCTGCATTTTCAAAGATGTGGGGGGGTTTTGTTTGTTAAGTACAAGCAGAAGTAATTTTATCAACTTAGATTTGCAAGTGACTAACAGCCCAGTTTGTCAAACAAATCTTACTACTAATTTCTTAATTACTGTTCCTCAGCAATCACTGCAATCCCAATAATCCTGTATTTTGTAGGCAACATATGGTGTACATAACAGCATGTAAAAACTAAAACAACAAGTTTGCAAACAGTTTTACTGGCATCAACTCTTCCTCCTTTTCAAAACAAATTATTAATACTGCTAGTACTGACACTTTTTTTTCCTTAAAGAATTTGAGAACCATAGAAAAATGCCATGTAGAGCAGAGTAAACAATGTATACAGAAGGATATAACTACTACTACTACTACTTACATTCTCAGTGCCACAAATGTTTGGAAAACTACTTTTAGTAACTTATAAGCAATCATTAAACCTAAAGGGAAGTAGAACTTCATCAGTATGATGTCCAAGAATACCCCAAAATACAAGGTAATGATGCAGGTGGAATCAAGGAATAATGGCATAAAAAATTTGCAGATCAAAAGGAGAACTCTAACGAAACCTGTTATTTATTTGTCTACAAACAAGTAAGTGCTCTTTTTGGTTACTGGTTAACTAGAACTTTGCTTGCATATAAAAACAAACCAAAGAGTTTTACCAAAAGGAAGGAATCATTGCAGAATTTTGACAGTTTAGAGTGCATGTGATGCAGTTAATTAAGAACATTCAAAAAATCGTAAGATGACACAGTAAAAAGATACAGTATCAAAGAAACGAGTGCCCTCTGCAGACAGTGAGGCAGATCTCCTGAAAAGCTGACTGCTCCAGTTCTTGAAACAGTAGTGACTTTGAATTCAGTGTTCAGGCTAGAGAGGATGGGCTGAGGTACTCCTTGCCTCAGGAGCAGAAATCCCATTCATTCTTGATACTCTACCATTTTCTGAAGTAATTTGCCTTTATGTTTTCTTTACTTGAGAAAAAGAGAGCAGTCAACAGAAAAGCAACTCAGTTCCCTTGTAATGCAGTCCCTAACAAACTGAGTTCTGTCATACAATAGAAGTGACAATCATATCCTGGGAGCTTACTCCTCACATGTTACTCCTGTGATTTTGCAGTTGTTAACATCTCTGTCATGAACATCATAGATATTTTATGTTATTTTATTATTTAGTTATATGCTGATTTTCAGAAAACACGGAATTCTTTTTGAGGGTCTCTGTGTGACCAGTTGTGTGCCAAGTCAAGTAAAAGCACCACTACTTACTGAACAAGCCACACCACTGTTAAGACAACAAACATGCTTATACAGCAATTCTGAGCTTTTGTACAGGCATCCATGTCTCCCAGTGTGTGGTACTCACTAATTGCTTACATCAACTCAGACTTCTATGGGATTCTTACCATCCGTAGATATGACCAGTAATAGTTCAGCTATTAAAACCAGTTTTCCAAGTCTATGTTGAAATAAACTGGGATGTCCTTTCAGACTTTCCAAAATTCCATTTCTACTTCCAGAAATAATTTTATTTCCTTAGCTTAACTTTAGACAATATTAATTGGATTTACCTTAGCTGCAGTAATACAGATGCATTTTATAACCAATTTCAAGCATCTGTTTGCTGAAGCATAATTAATGGGTTCTGAAATTGATCTTTTGTTCTATTCCAGAGAAACAATTCCAGTCACTTTTAAAACATCAGGAAGTATGAATTTTCAAGTAAAAGTAATAATAACATTGCACTGCAAGTCTCATGTCATACAAATAAAAATAAGAAAACAATCTTATAGTTAGGCAGCACTGAAATATGAGTCTAAACACATCTTCAAATGTTACATATTTGACTTGGATTTTTTCAAATCTGAAATGTAAATAAAATTAGCCTATAAAATGTGAAACCTTTTTTAAAGTGCAAGCAGTGAAAGGAGCTAGAGACATACCTTACAAGCATTTTCTGGTTACATACCAATAATGCCACCTACTGGCACAAGAGAAGATCCAACTTTTCTTTCTGAGTAATTTTTAAACTAAGAGCTTTAATTTCAATACAGTATTGATACCACTGGTTACCTTTTCCCTCGCAGCCACCTGAAGCAAATAATTTCTTTCATCCAAATTTCTACACAAGTGAGGATCAGGATTAGAACTGAATAGTGTTCTATTCAATACTTAAGCATCAACACTTATCTCATTATGGGAAGGACCAGAATGTAACAGTTTTCTTCAAAATGTAACCTCCAGAAACAGCAAAATTTCTCAGTTTCTAAAATTCACTGCCAAATATCCAATAGAAAACACAAACTCATGAGGAAGTTTTACTAGTTCAGCCCCTATTAAAAATTCTTTCTATCCTTCCAAACCATAAGTATTTGCTAACTCTCAAAATTAATTAGCCAGTTAGAAACCACCTTCCTGGTTACCAAGTAAAACAAACTTTTCAGAGTCATACTGTTTTTTCAGAGCTATACGGAGTGTTATACTCCAGTAATGGAAATACACAGGGGTATCAGAAAACATGGGCAAATTTACAGGCAACTCCTGGAGTTTGCACAAGCACCGGAGGAAACACAAGCTGCCATATCATTTCTACCACAAATAGGTTGATACCTCTTACTTCCCACTAGAAACAGTTTTGAACAAATAAATTTTTAGAGCATTTTCTAGAAAGGTATTTTATGTGCATGTTAACATTGTTAATTTATTCAAAATTGCATGCATTAAAAAATATAAACATTATAAACATTATAATGTTTATTATAAACTTTATAATGTTTCATTATAAACAAACCTTTATGGAGTTGTTGTTTGGGTTTTTGGGGCTTGTGTTTTTGTTTGGGGTTTTTTACATATTGTTTTCTCCTCTTAAACAAATAAAGTCAGTCTCTGCTTTAAAACACAAATCCTAATCTGGAGTTCATGGCTGAGATGAGTCTCTCCAAGATGAGCTACTGGAAGCATGTCCCCATCTGCTGAAGTAAAAAGGTTGTCTACACTGGTAATCTGTTTCTGTCAGCAGACATCAATGAACAGTCAGGGAATGAGTATATGGATAAGACTTGCATACAGAGATTATTCTCTAAACATACCCTCTCTCTCTGATTCCAGATCTTTAGGACTTTTTGAGTAAGAGGTTGTTCAGCAAGATGGTGATGTCCCCTCTTTATTATTCATCTAAGAAACAACATCAACATAACCCTACCACCAAAACTCAAGTCTGAAAAGAACTCATGCAGTTACCATATTTCTGCCAGTACAGATTAAAAATTTACAGAAGCTCATTCACAGCCTATTTTGAAAGCATTGCAACAAAGCTGTTCAGGCTCTGAGAATTTTTGCATCATAACCTGTTTTGGCCAGAAAAGTCAACCTTTACTTATCTTTCATACTTGAGTCATATACCTACCACTTAGTCACATACCTTATAGACTGCTGACAACGATGTTATAGAACTATTTCAGTAACAATATTCTCTTTAACCCTGCTTTTGCAAACATGTCCTTATGATCCAGCACTCAAGTAATTTTTTGTCCTCTACCATCCCCCTAAAACCCTTATTCCTCTGACAGCTGAACTCCTCCTCCTTTCACATTTGGCTAGCAACAAGGAGAAACCGAAGCAAGTAATAGACTTCTTGTTGGATTTTCTTCTCAATTCACTGAGTTTCAAAGTTGAACTTTGTCAAAACTATGATGGAATGCACCCTATGATGAAATGGTATTACTAATCCAATGACTTTGAGTGCTGTAGGAGCATAAGAAGAATGAATTTCAAAAAGTAGCCAGGCTCCTGAATTCTCCCTCAAGAGCCTGACCAATTACTGGTGTCAATGGCAGCAGACTGGGCTAAACCAACCACTCATCTCCCACAGCAGGGAGTATCAATCATGCAATGTACTCTCAATCTTTTCTTGTGATTGACTTGCAACTTCCAGAAAAAAAAATACAAAGAAAAATGCAAAATTTCTTTCCTTAAAAGAAATACAAATCCAAAGGGGAAGATGAAGAAAAGAAAAAAATAACCAAAACAAAAAACCCAAACAAACAAACAAAAACACAAAAAAACCCTTTCAATGATGACCACCAGATAAGAACATAAAGATTTTTTCCCTAACCACCTTCAACTCAACCTAAAAAGTATACCAGATACACTTCTGCTACCCTATGTAAAGCTTACTCCATGACTGCTCTGGACTGAATCCTCTCCATCGTGAAATTAAGAGAAATTTTGCACAGATTTTTAAAAATACCAGAGGACAGCACTTTGTTGATATAATGGCATGCAATGCAGACAGCTACTTTTAGAGACAGCATAGTACTTTTGTGTGTAGTTGTCAAAGCCAACATTTAAAGAGTGCACAAAACCCCCAAAATTATAAAAAGTGGCAAAGGAAGAAAGTACTACTTCAGTGAATAAATTCTGATACATATCTGAGTACTTCAGTGACAAATATTTGCAAGTTTAACCTCTGATTAAGACTACAGAGCCTACACATGAAACACAGACAAGCTAGAAACAAAATCCACAAACTGATGAAGCTAAGAGAAATAGTTGTTTCTTCTCAATATTAAGAATTAGTTACTGCCTATTAACTTCACAGAACTCCCCTAAAAGCAATGAGATGCAGAAATGGGCTGAGGATAGCTCAGTTTGCTGTGCTATACTTTGAGAGTAGAGAGCTCGACTCTCAAACTGGACAAAGTGCAGGGCTACAATAAACTATTCAGTAACTTGAATTTATTTACAAAATTCTATAAGGAATAAAATGCCCTCCCATTTGACCAGCTCTACTTAAAGAGCTTTGTAAAAATGGAAGAGTCATATTTCCAGTTCTTGCTGTCTAGACTGCACTGTTTTGACTGGATCTCCACTGACTGTAACAGGGTCTAGACGCCTATGTGGGTGTAAAACATACCCTCCTAAAGTATCTACCCTGAAAAAAAAAATCACTTTTACTGCCCACAGGGTTAGGACATATAGTACAGCTGTGAAGAATCAGGTACCTACTTGCACACTTCTTTAGCTCAGGGGAGTATGACTGTGTTTACAGAAATACACCTCCACCAGTTGATATGAGTCTTTACTCAACCCTTAGTGTCCTCTCCACCAAATGCAGAACAGGACAGATTGGTGGGATATCCCCTTCTGTAAAGCACTGTGTATTTTTGACAAGGAAATGTCCAAGACAGGGTCTAGAGAGATGCCAATAAAATACTTGCTATACTTAGTGGTGGTGAGAGAAGTTAAATGAGTTTCCTGAAATGGTATATAAAATACTAGAGCAGTCATACTAAAGGAGTTCACCTGAACTGGACTACAGGTTAATCTGGGAGTACTGGAGTATTCCAACAACGCTTAAAGCCAGTATATTAGTCAACAGTAAGGTTTAGAGACAGTAAGTAGATGACTGTGCTAACATAAATTTCACCTTACTTCATACAACCCATCAAAGGACACTACCTGTCACACACAAGAATAAAGCAGACTGTGATTATTTGGAAGCAACAACAAAGGAAAATGGCCATTTCACCAAAATATATTGTGAGGTGCCTATGAACCAAACATGGTATGTTGCATAGAAAAATTACTGATCTCTCCGTACAAAAATGACTGACACTTCACTTGAGAGTCACACATACTGTTTCAGTCACTTGTATTCAAGAAAGCTGATGAAAGCAATCAAACAGGGTCAAAGGATACAATAAGGAAAACACAGAGGACAAAGAGTACATCTGATGAGGAATCTAAGAAACAGTGGCTAGTTGGCTGTCAAACTAGTAAAAACTGTACTAAGATACTCAGTTGTTATCTATAAAGAGTAGGTAAACATGCTGAAGAAAATTATTAACCTGATAAACAATCGTCACCAGCAGAATGCATAAACTGATAAGAATATACTTTACTGGAATTAGAGAAGAGTCCTACAGTCTCACTATGGAAACAGCCCTCCTGTAAGAATACATGAAATGTAGTCTTCAAATGCAGCATAATCAATTTACAGAAGAGGTTACATGACATAGCTGTCTAGAACTGCAGGTGGCTGGAACTCAGTGTTGCTTGTTTTTCCCCTCGACTGTGCTAACTGGGAAAGTGCAGCTCCTAACTCCCCAAATGCTTAGGTACTCTCAGTTTTTTAGCTCACATATCAAATTCAAGTCCAAATTTGTATCTTGTGTTTCATTAAATTGCTTAATGACATTACATTATCATACATGCACACGCATTATCTGCAAGACCAAAACAGTTCTGTTCACAATGTATTTTGAGATAAGCTTGCAGGAGAGTGGATGCACTATTGTAAAAACTGTCATAACCCAATTTAAACTTCTACCCTCCTGCATTTTTTTTTCCATTTGCTAAAACACAGTGCCTCAAAGATGTTTCAGAACATCCTGGTCTTTGTAATTAAACACAAGCTACACTAAGGAGATCACATGTGGGACAAACCACCACTGAACTGCACCTGTAGTTTTAAGACAATTATAAACCACAGCAAATCTACAGTTTGCTTACTGATCATATAACTCAAGAAAAACTTTACAAAAACTATGCTAAGAAAGCAGGTTAAACCAGTAAAATGCATAACAACTAAAAATCAACAAACTGGGAGTCTTACTAAGAACTGTGCTTACCTTTTCCAGGACTTAGGTTTTGGTCTATAAACACCTTAAGCTCTCCATTGGCTTCAATTAGTCCAGCCTGTTAAAGAAAACAACTTTTATTAATTTTACAAACACATATAGCCTTTTATTGGTAAATATGAAAGGTATCTTACCAGTAGCCTCTACTGCTACCACTCTCATTTCGTCACAAACCTGCCACTATGAACTATTTGGGGTACAGTACTTGTCAAATTTTAAGGTCTTGATTTCATAAATGCCATATTCTTTAAGAGCAAGCAAAAAATCAGTTTACACCTACTTTGCTATTTGTGTCCTAAGCTCTTACAGTGGATATGCACTGTTTTAACAGACAACTGCAACTACACCTTTCTCTCTGTAGATCCTACTCACCTAATACATAAGGTAAAAACATTAGAGCTAAAACAGTACAGGCAGTGGAGAGTGCCTGGGCCATTTTAAACACGAAAAAAAAATTAATAAGAAATAGCTTGAGCCTTTCAATTATTATTTTTTAAAGATCAGAATACAAACCTCTAAAATGAAAAAAGCTATAGAGTGACATAAGGTTTACAATATCATAACCATCCTTTGAGAAACCTCACAGTAGTGATTACTTTTCAAAATACTATTAATTGAATAGAGAACAGGATGCAGTAATTTCTTTGTACCTGCAGACAAAACAGTTCTGAAAAAAAATTAATGAACACAGGACACACTGTTTCCATTTAGAAACAACAGCAAGAAAGTCAATACCTGTACTTAACCACAGTGTTATGGTGTATGGTGCTCCAGAGGCTGGAAAGTCCTGAGCTGCATTTTGCGCACTGCGGGTACATGCAGGCTTACTGACAACCCTGAGCAAGAATCAAGTGCTTTGCTGTCAGTCAGCAGCAAAGCTTCTCCATTATAAGTCTACCTGAAGAGCCCTACTTGAGATCTGCCAGAAGTTTAGGAAAACAAGGAAGCCACCAGATGTTGCTGTGGAGCCATTATTATCCAGGTATATCAGACCAAGGATTTCTTACCAAAGACAGGGAACTTTAAAAAACAGGAAACTTTCTCTCCTCAGTGAATGGAGAGAGAAGATGATGGAGCATAGGAGACAAGGTGGAATTCCACAGAAGACAAATTTTGCTAAGGAATGCATAAAGAGCAGTGGCCTGTAACAGCATGGAAGCAATGAGGACCTGGACGCACAGAGAAAACCTAAGTGAGCAGACAGCAGAAGTGATGGATAGAATGAAGAGCCTGTGGCAGTTCTGCCCTCCATTCCCCCCTCCTAAAAAGTAACACAATAGCATAGTTTTAGGGAGGCTGCAACAACTTTTCAGTTGTTTCAGAACACTGCCTGTCCTCCTTCTTGCCCACAGCAGCGATTTCCAAGACTCACTCCAACACATGACTGCTTTACCACCCTATTCCTGGGCACCAGAACTCTTTACAAGCCTCACTCTTTATCACACTTAACCACATAATTCAGAAAGGCAACAGACTACATCAGACACTTCCAAAGAAAAAGGTATACTCACCAATATGAGACCAGTATTGTGTACAAAGATGTTATTAGAGCTGCACTACAGCAGCATGACATTCCAGAACACTGGAACTCCATGGGAAAATACAAAGGGGAATTTTTGGCTAAGCGTTACCTTATACTCCCATTCTACCTAAATTTCACAACAGAAGTGTTAAACCACACAGGAAGTGCAGTCTCATTGTCCTAATTTCTTTCAATGCAGTACTGAAGCTTGTATTCCACAGCAGAAAGAGGCTTGTACTCAGGACACCTGCAAATTCTTTTTTCCATGAGAATAAATAAAGATTATAAATGAGACTGGAAAAGCATTTAATATATTGTGGTTTTGATCAGAAAACCACCAGGAAAATGGCTATTTTAATCCGTAATGTCTTTCTTTTAAGCACATGAATTTAATAATTTTGAATTATTAAATCCATTAATCGGTTTAATATGCAAAAGCAAACCTGCACTGAGTGCATGTCAGTTACACTGATATTCCAAAACCAAATATTTAAGCACTGATAGTCAGCAAATTCAAGTATTAACGCCAATAACTATTTCAGTAATTGGAAAATTAGGCAATTCAGTAATCAACTACTTATTGGTCCCTTCTATTTTCTATTTTTTTCAAATTAGAATGTCTCCAGTGGAATCTTATTGATTCATTTTAAGTAAATGAACCAACATCATAGTATCAAATAATCTCATAAACTTCAACCTTTTTCTGCATAATTAAAACATACAGTGAAAACAGATTACCCAAAACAATATGCAACTCCAAAAACCATAATTTAATCTAGCATTACAAAGGTTCAGGTTAATGATACATGCCCTATACCATGCTTTTGTGCAACAGAAAGTACAAGTCACTGAAAAATTAGAGAACATTTGGGAAAAAACATCACACTTAATCAATAAAAGAAAACAATTGGGAAAATTCAGAGACTAGCAATCACTGAATAACATGCAGGATCTCCTCAGGGACCACAATACTAATGACCAATATAGAAGTTACAGTTCCACCACCTTTCTACCAGGGTCTCACTAAAGGTTCACCTCTAGCAGTTAAACTGGCACATAAATATTCAACTCACTTGTAACCACATGCCCAGAAAAGACTCCAAGAAAGCTATTTGGAAAGAATACCATGAATCCCACAGCAAAATAGTACCCCCAGCTCCTATTATTCATAGTGAAAATTCATTTCTAGTGAAAATTCTGTTATTCCAGCCCCAGTATGCTCTTCACACTTCCGGATATACTTTTAATTCTAAGGTGAGCAGAATTCATCCCTGGTTGAAGGGACAAGATTTGGTCAAAGAAAACTGAAAAGCAAAACTTCCATCCGATAGAGAATTCTGGTGTCTTTGTTCTGAAAAGGGAACACTAGACAAAACATTTCTCAGCGTGCATTTTGAGGACATTCTCCCTATTTTTCAAGCAAGGTTATTTTGGGGGACACACCAGAATTACTCCTCTGGGACCTATGTAGCATAGTGCCCAAAAGAAAGAAAATAGACAAAAATGTGACTATAGTTCCCATTCACAACGCAGATTCACAATGAATCAAAAAAAAGAAAAACCCAAAAGCCCACAAAAACCGTCCCCCCTCCCAAAAAACCTACCCAGGAAAAAGTAGCAGATTTTCCCCAATGGAAAGGTAACTTTCCATCAGGAAGGGTATTTTCTGATGAGAAAATACACCTAGTTTTTAGGCCTTATCAAGTTTCTTGTAACAAGGTATTTGGAATTTTACTATTTTCCTTTGTATTCTTTTTGTATTCCACAGTTTCTTCTTATCTTCTCATGATTCTCAATCTCAAGATGCGCTACATCCTTTGATGGTGATCCTGGGGCTGCTTGAAATAACAATGCCCTTAATATCTGATTTTGAAAGCTTATTAAGTGTGTTCAACTTCACAATTCAACAAAGTTTTCCTCCTTGAAGACACATGTTGGCTATGTCTACTTCTCTACGGCTACAAAAAGAAACCCCTGAAATCCTAAACAGGCAACAGATACAGCCTTTATCCTTCACACACTACAACAAAGCCAACAATGATTTTAAAAAATAGCTTTTGACATCCAACACAGCATCTAAGCTGTAATAACTTACTATCTTCCCACAGATCCCCAGAAAGGAGGGTAAAGCCCACTGGACAAATTAGTAAATCAGGTAGTTTGAACTGCTGGAGCTGTGGTGGAGTGGAGATCCCAACCATCACTGAGGTTTGGTCTCAGCTCATTGTTCAGAGCTCCTAAGGAAAAGAAATTAACTGAAGGGCTAAACATATAAAAAAATCAACTAAAGTTAGCTTTAGCCTGCCATGAGATCATTGGCAGTCCTAAGGACTGGGAAGTCTATTTCTGTTTTGTTTACAAGTGAAAACTGAAAAGCACTACAAGTGTCCTCAGCCTGAAAAATCAGTAAACTGGGTAGTATCTTTTTGTTCAGACTGAAGTTAAACTGAAACAAAATTTTCTGAAGATGCAGAGAATTTCAGTTTTTTAAAAAACCCCTAGAGATTATGAGAGAGTAATTTAGTATCTTACTAACAAGCTACTATTTGCACTCTCTGAAGTTAGGCACTTGAAAATCAACATCCTTACAACAAAAATATAATTTCTTCCACAGTTTTCCAGCCTTGCAATTCAATTTGCTAATAAAAACTGGCATCAAATTATTCACTAAATCTTTAAACTAAACAGGAAAATATGCAAGGTGAGTTTGGACTAAAGGACAAAGAACCTATAAAAGCAAGAAGTTTATCTGACAAAAACAAGACTGAACGAGTACATGTGCTGTGTATATCAGATTTTACCTGAGAGGCACATTGTCCCACACTACTTCAAATAAGTATGGGGAAGAGAAGGGTGCTTCTGTGCCACAGAAATACCTCTTCTACACTGCTTCTAAGTAATGAGTCCATTTCAAGAACATTACCTGAAAAAGTGCTGAAACACTTGTAGTGGAAACAGAGATACCTGCTACAAGGTTGATTCTCAGAACAGAAATTTTAAATTGTTAACAGCAGATTAAGCCCATAGAGCATGGAAGCACAGGGCTGGGTTTGACAAAGAGACAGAGGTGCCAAAGATACAAGAAAAGTTAAAGAATGGGAGTCAGAATGGGACAGTCTGAAAAAGAGACAATTTTGGGACCGGCTGGGAAAGACACAAAAAATGAGCTAGAAAATCAGATGGAAGATGGTAAAATTAGGAGTTGAGGTAGAGAAAACTGTGAGTCACTGAAAAAGTACAGGCAACACAGCTGATGAGAATCTAAGAGAGCTTTAATGGAACGATGCGATCAAATCCTGTGAGAAGTAGTGAAGAACACAGGAAGTGGGAAAACGAATACAATCTAAACTACAACTGAAAGGGGAAATAATCTGGAACTCCGACAGAGAAGTTCAAAATAAATTAGGAAAGAAATTGCAACGACAGAATCAGAAAATAGAGGAATTGGGAAAGAAAAACATTTCCACCCAGAGCTTGTCAGGGCATTTGGTGCTACTGTGTTGATGGTTGGACTTCTTAATCTTGGAGGTCTTTTCCAACTGTAATTCTACAGTGCCATGACCAGGATGACGCCTCTGCAAAGCCTACCAGCAAACAACCACCCATCTTGTGCAAAACTGCAAATAACTCCATCCATGATGATCCCCAGTCATTTTAAAAGCAAAATATGTACAGGCTCCACGCCATGCAATTTTACTATGGGCCACTTTATTGACAACACAGAGTTCCTTGTTTGCCTTATTTCAATATCAGGAAACAACAGAAAATAAGCAAAGTTACAAAGTGGAACTGGAATAAAGCTTATAATCAGAAATAAACAACATTATTTTAAGACTGCTTTAACAACCTTTACTCTTCTTTTGTCCCTATCCATATGCAAATGTCATTTATAACAAGATGATAATGAACTACTTTCTCCATTGGTTTCTCATCTCACACAGGGACCACAGCAAACATGCTCTGGGAATGAATTATTAAGCAATCCACTTCATTTTTTGAAAAAAACCAAAGGGCAATCAAGATATTAAGTAGAGGAATATTGCAGAAAAAGGCAAAAAGTTCTTAAATTTAAAACATTTGGATTTCATTTTGAAAATGAAGCCAATGAGAACTGTTCTTTACTGTGTAAATAACAGAAAGTTTTGAAGTTGGGCTATAGGAGTCTGACTGTTCAAAATTCTCAGATGTGTTGTTTTACTTTGTTTCAGTAGCCTTTTTCTGGAAAAAAGATAATCATATCACATCCTCAGTTCTCGCCAGTATCTTCAAGATTAATATGTCAGCCAACCACTCAGCAATGAGCTACACCATAGAAATGAGCTTTCCAAAGCGTATATTTGAATTTTTAGCACCTTAACTAACAAGGCATAGCCAAAGCACTAAAATAAAGGTCTGGATACCACAGAATTGTGAAGGCAAAAAGCTAAACACAGGTGAGAAGTTCAGTCAAGCATTGTCAACACAGGCTCTGCTGATACTGCAGGTAAGCTGAACACTGAGTAATACATAAAATGACACCCAAGGTCTCCTTTATTGCAGGATATAACAAGATCATTAGCTTCTTGGCTTTTCTTTCTGACAAGAGCAACACATCCAGAATTCAGCAAAAATTAAATTAAGAACTCACTTTGAAGACAACTCAAATGGTGGTCCTGTCTAAGCAGCCAACAGATCAGAAACACCTCAAGAGCCAAAAGTCAGGCCAAGGTGTTTCTTCTTACAGTTATCCAATTGCTCAAGTGATACAACCCTTGCAAAATTTAAAGCCAATGTCCCCAAAACGAACCGTGAAGCTGTAAGAACAAGCAGAATTGAATACAGACTCCTCACAGTGAATATGACATCAAAGCACTGGTTTTCCACTTTACCACATAAATTAATCAGAAAATAAAATCATCATTAGTATCCTCCTGGACTAAATAACCACATGTGGAGGTACCAGCAGCAGCCACTTCCACAACTACATCCTGCAAGCATTCTAGGTTTGAAGATGAGAGCCTGTTGTTTTTCCAGCCAAACCAAGACTTTACAGCAGCTTGTTCACCAGCATCTGAACCACAGCCGAAATCAACAAATAACATTACACAGGACCCTTCCAGAACCATTCGCCTCACCAACCTCCTTATCAGTGTATTACAAGGCTGGAGCAGCCCACAGTGTAACTTTCAACCAAGCCTGTGTAACCAATAATGCAATACTGGAACCCTTAGCAAATGTAATGTAACACGAGACAAGTAGCCAGAAGCATTTTTGGGGAATATGGACCACTGTCCATCTTTAAAATCAAGCTGTCTGCTACCTGCAAACTGTTTCAATATAAACAACATTTAGCAAAGATTGATCCATTCTTCTTCCCACTCCTAATTAGCCATAATAAATCTCCATTAATAGATACCCACACAATCAAATGCAAACATTAAAACAATTGATCTCTGGCATAACTTAACTTCTAAAATCTGCATTTTTGTTGAGCCTGTTGCCATCACAGTGTAGTTATTCAGTAAAATACTGCAACATACCTATATAAAGCCACTACCATCAACTGGCACATACAATTAATAAATAAAGTTTAACACTTACAGACTACAAGAAAATGCTTCATTTAGACAAATAAATTGGCAAGGTGACAGGCAACTTCTGAGCTGCTATTTCCTGATTTTAGAATACAAACCAACATAGGAAAAAACCAGCTCTGACTGCGTGCCTAGAATGTATAAAAGAGAACTTAAAGACCACTTTCATTTGCCTTCTTTGAAAAGGCAAATTTAAAAAATTAGCAGCGTTCAAAATCCCAAACAGAGATGACTTTTTAGATGACCTAATTTCGTAATATTATTTGATCACTAGTTTGCAAACTTCTGGACATGTTAGAACTCAGTAAAGGCAAACAGAAGTAGATCAAGCTACTGAACTAAAATGATATCAAAGAAGGTACATGACCGCTTGAGATCCCTCAAAGACTTAACTTCTCTAGTCTGCCCCAATGAAATTTCCAGTACATAACCAAAAAATAAACATAAAAGGAGAAATGCATGCTGGTATTTTAAGAAAAGTCTGAAAAATGTTTTGAAGACTTCTCAATACTTTCTAGGGATTGAAAGTCCATCACATAAAGAAAGTCCAAAATAAAGTGGCCTTCCTACTTCCACTGGGTTCTTGTTTTTAATCCATCTCAAACTTAACTTTTTTAGACTTGCTCAAGACTGATGCAGAAACATCACATGGAAGTCATTAAAAAGTACAACTTCAGTGGTGTTCTGGCAAAAAATTAACACAAAGACACAGATTTTGACTTTCCATAAAAACAGCAGCCCTATTAACCTATCCAGTAAAACTGTCTGAAGAAACCATTTTGCTGTGGGCTTTTTTAAATATTCTCTGAGCAAAATACTTAGTAATACTGTGAAATAAATCCACTAGATTAAACTACATACCCAAATGTATTCTGAATACTCCACTAAAATAAACCACCAGCATTAATTCCCGCATCTGTACATCTCTTAAACAGTAATGTTAGATCAGGTGATGAGCTTTTTGCATTTTGTATTGGTGTGTCCTCATATTTCCACATGTTCATGGGGCTTCCTTTGCAAAACTGTATATATGTGCCGTATCTACTACTCAGTAAGATTCATGAAAGTACCATAAAAAACAAAAGAGACACAATAATTTTTATGCAAACTAGGGATCAAGAGAAAAATCCCTCATAAAATAATTCAAGCAGAAGATGACAGTAGAACGTAATTTTTAAGAATAAATTTAAAAATCTAATTTCAGAACATGCAGTTCCAAAGCCAACACCACTGTCAGTCACCTATGAAACAGTAACTTAAGAACAACTTTCGAGAAAGGTATTTTAGTCTGTGAGAAATTCTGAAGGCCAACAGTGGTGTGTCAGTTTAAAAAGTTTTTGAAATTATTTTTCCACTTCAAGTTCTCTGTGCACAATTTATTTTTTAAATGGCTTGAAGCAGTCCATCAACTAATGGTGAACAACAGAAACAACCACAAACAACAGGACTAGATAAGAATATTTCATTTACATGACTCATCTATTCCAATAAGTAATTTTGGAGATCAGAAGGAACCATCCTCACTCCTTTTGTCTAGCCCCTTTCTCTTCAATATTCACTATAACACCATGCATTAGACTATCCTCAGTAACAGATCCAGTGCCTGCAAGTGGTTGTATTAAGAGTACAAAAATTCATCAGAAAATAAACTCCACTGTTCCTGCTTTTTCTCTCCTATGTAACACCGAGTCTTGGAGAAAAGATCCACAGGCTTCTCTTTCCTTATGGCTCCCTGAGAGGCCTCAACAGCTCAGCAGTGACAGAAGTAACTGAGGGGAGAAAAAGGGTCACCAGAAGTTGGATCTTCAGGCAGTCTATGGAAGCTGGTAATTTAACAGTGGAAGGTACAGTAACCAACATTACTAAAAAAAAGTATTTATCATCTTAATTTACAGATCATTCTCAACATATAACTGAATATAAAAGTGGCCAGCAAACAGTGCTCAGCCTTACACTGGAAGCTAGAAAAAAATTAATGTATCAAATTTGCTTTCTTGCTACACTAATTCCTGCTACTTTATTCAATGCTGCATCCTGCCCAGTTTTAGGCATGCCAAGGGTGGACAGGTGACCATTGCACACAGGGAACTGCTTTTCCCCCACACTGTTATTCCCATGAATCCAGTAAGGAGAACAAGTACAGTGAGGACCTTGGTGTACATTTGGCTCCTTCAGCTCCTGCCTGGAAGGTGCCACATTTCTAAGTAGTGGAAGAGTTCACAGGAGACAAGGCAAACTCAGAGTAACACTGATTAACCAGGAAGAGGAGTTCTGGCTAAGATGAAGTTTCTGGAGACTGCCCACATGTAATGACCAAGAAATTTCCCACACAGTGCAAATGTAGGTGTAAAACTGTACCAAAAACTACTAACCTCAACTTGTTATCCAGACTCTGAAAAGTAATGCAATGAACCCACTCTCAAGGGATGCAAGTCCTTGAGAACAGCTATTGCTGTTCTCCTGTCCACACATATTTTTTCATTGTTTCTTTAAACTGCACAAACAGTGAAGTCTTTCTAAAAACTAAGATGTCCTGAACTGCATGTGATATACTACATCTGCCTGATTCTGTTAGAATTGCTTCTCAGCTTCACTGATGCTCATAAACTCAAAAATGGCTGCGCTTATTGCTATTACCAGATCACACTGGAAAATGAGTGCTTCTTTTTTTTTGCTCTTTACTGCACTTCAGATCTCCTACCCAAAACATAAATTGATATAACCATGGATACTTTACAAGCTAGTATTTCTTTTTACATGATCATTTTTCAAGTTGTCCAACTATAACATTGTGATTATGCACTTAAACTCCACCTGCAGGCTCTTAATTAAGGTGCTATGTATGAATGAATCTTTTTCCCCCCACCTCATAGCTTCCTGACTACCACTGAGGAAATCAAAGTATTTTGCATAAAACCCCAAAATATAAATGAAAAAAATAATTTAAATCAATGCTTTTCTGCTTATTTTCTCTTGGTTGTACGCTCTGAAAAGCATGAGAGATACATTTTAAAGTAATACTTCACAGAATTTAAACCTGGACCATATAGTTAACAAACATTATTTTGCTAGTTTATCTGATCACTACTTCTGCAATTCTTTAATACTTTATAAAAACATTTCACTGGGTTTACCAGTACTCTCCATCATATTCCCCCATTTGTTCAATTATCAAGTAAAGTCTCAGCCTGCAAACTCTTACAAGTATTTGACTTTTCTAGCAGGTCTTACCAAATTAATAGTTTTTATAAAGAGGCATCAGAAGAACTGGACAGGAACAATAAAAGGAAAAGTGCTCTCTTGCAGCAGGCAGGAAGAAGCATAAAGTAGGAGCAGGTTCTGTTGTGCAGCACTGTCTCCACACCTTCCCCTTCTGCAGGGCTCCCTGCCCCACTGTCACCAGGGCACACTGCCCCGGCAGCACAGGACACCAGCGGGATGCACATCTCGCCTGCACTCCCAGGCTGGACCACTCCAAACGTGCCTGGCCATGGAAACGCCACCTGAAGCCCAGACTTAGGATTGTAGCAGCACAGCCCTTCCCACAGTTCAGTCACCTCAGCTCTGCTGAGAAAAAGGGAAGGAAGGGGCAGGAGCAATCATCAACTATGCCATCTTCTTCACCACTACATCTCACAGACAGTTAGAGCACTCGATGGGTGACATGGCAGAACCACAAGCCATTACTCACAGCAATATTTTCACATCAGAATGTTTAAATTTACAGCAACACAGGTTTTCAGAGACTCAGTGCCCAGAAATTTAGTGATATTGTCTGTATCATGCTTAATTTCATTATTCTGCTTGAAAAATAACTTGGACTTTGAACAAAAATACGGAAATAAATGTCTTCCCTTCTGAAAATTAAAGTAAGTGTTACACCAATTAACATGTTATAGCATTAAACCACAATTCATAGGGTCCATATTCAGATCTAGAAATTTAAAATTTTCCAACACTCACTACACATTCTAGGCGTCATGTAATGGTGGGTACAATCTGCAAAAAGGTAAGCAGTTCATATTTCTTCCCTGAGGCAGATTTGAAGTACATGTAGATGTTTTTAAGAACAGGTTAGACAATATTCAGTTAAGATTTCATACCCTTTCTAGCTACCCTATCCCAGTGCTCAAGTACACTTAAAATTTTACCTAAACCTGACCTAGATTTTTCCAAATTCATTTTATTACTTCTTTAATAAAGACACCAAAAGCAATTTCTTTTCATATCTGTAGCACCTTCTCCCATTTCTTAAGTTTACTATGAGATAGGTTATTCCGTCCTTTACTACTCTCTTTCCAAGAATAAACTAGATCTTTCAAAAATAAGGTTTGTTCTTAAACATCTTATTCTCACTTAGATCTAGCAGGACATTCATCTGTATTTCCAGGTGCTAGCAACTCTTCACTTAGTTGATCTCTCTCCCAAAAGCTAATATTAAACAAACGTACTTTGGTATCTCAATTACTCTGAACTGTTTCAATTTCATCTCCTAGTCTAACACTCCACTTTCGTTTTCTTCCCGCTTATATGGCCTATCATTCCCTGAACTCTGCTATCTGTAATGTACTTGGCCACCCTTATCTCTTCCAGGCAAGCTTTGAGTGACTACGTATGTCTGGTTGCTTCTCCACACATTAAGCTGTTTTTCAGCTGAACTACTGAAATTCCCTACATTTATTTTTTAAACCAAACACTCTTTCTTGGAAATTCCCACTATGTGAAAGCTGCAATATTCCACATTAGGTTGCAAGCTGCTGTTTAACCAGTGAATTGTATCACTTTTCTTTAGCTTGCATGCTGTTGTTTTAGGGGGGTTTTGGGTTTTTGAAGGAGAGATATATACTAATTTGAATACAGACTAGTATATTGTCTTCTTTTCAATAAGAAAACATGAAAGCCCAATTATATTAGGCATGAACAGTGACTGACATCTTAAAGGCAGAATAAACTGGAATTTTTTTAGTGAGTACTGGAAGGGGTGAAGAGCAAACATGCTCCATGAGGCTGGTCACAGAACCAAAGTCACGGACCTTAACAACAGCAGTAATGGAAATCTATGGTGGAAGTTCCCAAAGCCTGTTTTTACAGACACTAACGAGCATCTTTCGGTAGACAGAGATAAACAATGAAGACATATGGAGAATGAACCATCTTCCCTCAAATATCTGATGCCTTCTTGAACTCAAGAAAGGCAACATTAGTTGACAACAGTAGTCAACGACAGCTCTGCCATCTGAACAACACATGCTGGGTTTCCTTCAATCTAATCCAAACCCAAATGTTTCAGTGTTCAATATGAATGCACATAATGACAACGGCCCAAGTGCTGTTATTAGCACAGGGAATTCTCAAGATTAATCACTCTGAAAACATGGCAGCAGATCTGAAGCTGGTTTATGCTGTCTACAGGAAAACAGCCTAGGCCTGATGCACAGTATAGATAAAGTTCCACATATTCATTAATGCCAGCTATTATAAAGCATGACCCCATTTGCCTTTGCTAATAAAAACATTCTATGCTTCCACATTTTATGTGCTACAAATATACTTACATCTTTTGCCATGTTACCAAAGACTAAAAACCAGCCGTCTTAAAATCTTGATGGCTGCAGGACACAGGGACAATGCTATTTTCTGGAAAGCAGAAAGCAAAGACAGCACCAGCTATAAAAAATGAAAGGAGGGAAAGTTTTTACAATTGAAATTACTGACTACTACCAAGTACAATTTAGGTTTTTGAAAAAACCACGTTTTTAAAAAGGGAAAAGTTTCCCATCATCATCTTTTCGTCCCTTGAGCCCCACGCTCACGTGTGGGAAGCACTCCTTTCCCGATGTGGGGGTGAGCTGTGCCCTGGCAGAGAGCGCCCTTCCCCCAGCCCGTGCCCGATCCCACGCGAGGCCGGTCCCTGTCCAGCTGCGCCCCTTCCACCACCGAGCGCTGGGCGCGGGCAGCGATCACGGCCTCCTCCTCCCCACCCCCATTTCCAGCAGCAGGCACAAGTAGGCCCCAGGGGCAGCTCCCCCCGGGGCCTTCCAGCCCCGCTTTTCTCCTCCTCCTCGCAGGCGGACGGGCCGCGGCCGCACCGGGCGGCACAGACCGGCGGCCGCCCCTGCGCCTCGGGCACCCCGCGCCCGCCCGCGCCCCCCGACCGGG
>VWZV01010919.1:364441-389983 GCA_013397155.1 Irena cyanogastra | reverse complement strand
CACATATATAAAAGGCACAAGATAAAGATGGAGAGAGGAAATGGCACTGTGATGACAGAGGGGAATAAATGTAATAGTAATTCATCTTCTAAATAATTAAGAAAAAAAGAAAAAAAGGAAATGGATTCTAGGCAGACATTTTAGAGGTGCCAGTTGGCTTTCTGCAGGGAAGCCGAGCAGATCTAGCAAATACCAAATGTGTCACAAGTTGCTTGAACAACTGCAGAGGTACCCCAGACTGGAGGCAGCTCTGGCTGTATTACATACTGTAGGAGTATGGGCTAAATAGAGAGAGAAAATGGTACTAAAATTTCCTTAATCCCTGGTCTGCTCAAATATGCAAGTGCTTCAGTGTCTGAGTTTATTCTTTAAAGCAAATGTCAATAAAATATAAACACTGCAGACTGAAGGACAAAATATTTGTAATTTCTTCCTACCTCTTTATTTTCAAGTGATGTATTTGCTTGCAGTTTCAGCAATCTGCTTTGAATTTCGCTTTGTTTGGATTTCTTTGACCTTTCTGAAGTTACTTTTGTGATCAGTTTGTTTGCCTCTGAAGTGTACTTGGGCCTATCTTCTACAACTTTGAATATGAATGGTGGAGGCTAGTATTAAGTGCAAATACCTTGGTTAAAATCTTGTAGGACAGATTACACAGAAATATAATTTGCAGTTTACTGTATTTTATATGCCACATTTTTGAGTTTGATGGCCATAAAAAGAAGACTAGAAACACATTTATACTATAAATAAACAGATTTAGATTGTATACTCCTGGAAAAGGATGTCCATGAATAAAACTGCTCTAACTATGAGAAGGTTTATGTAGCTTCCAAGCGAGCTAAAACATCATGTTATTTCCTTGCTTAGCAAACAGTAAAAATATAATTGGGATACTGTAGATGTGTATCATGTACTGTTCAGGTTATTTACTTTAGTGTGTTTCTCAATGTCATTAAAATATTTTGCATTTCTATAGCACCAGTTAAAAGAATACAGAAGACCTTTACAAACTTTAATTAGTCTTCAGTGTCAGGCAGGTATTAATTAATGCAATGCTGAAGATTGTGAAAGCAAGTGACAAAGTGGATATCCCAGTTCATGTCAAACCGTCAGCAAAAGTGCAAATGGAATGCGTATGACATCTTTACACATCCTTCCTCAGCTCCAGCTCCATCATTATCCACAGCTGGTTACTGTTTACTTCAAAGACATGGTGATTAAAGATATATGGAATTCTGTATTTAGAAACCTGACTCCCATTAATGAATTAATGTAATAAAATAAGAACTGGTATTTTGAATGTTTGTTATTTAGGAAGGATTAGGAATGTATGATTGTGCCATAAATGATGGGTGCTGGTATCCAATAACACAGTAAGAACAACAAAATCACAGTAACAAAAACACCATTCCTGCCCACAGTTTAAGAGAGCATTAGTTGCAAAATATTTCCTATAGGAAATGGAACAGAAGAGGCACAATTATTCTGTTTCCATCTCCTTCAAAACACCATTACAAAAAGAAATTGATGCACAAAAAATGCTACAGAAAGAAATACCATCTCCCCCTTCCAACACTAATAACACAGTGATATATATATACCTTAAAACATTAAATTACCTGACAGGCTAGAGGAACTATGAAGGAAACTGTACAAATCATCTTTTCCTTACTGGTATTATTAAATATGGAACTTCAATACCTCTGCAAACTACTGCTGATGCCAAACATATGCAGACAAATATAATCTTTAAGGGGACTTACTGCTGTTTTAAGAAACGTAAAATACTCTACCTTATTTCCTTCTTGAGTCAAAGCTTGGACACTGTATAAGTTAAGGCTTCCATTTTCCATTACTGAGGCAATATACCGTCCATTTGGGCTAATCACTGCTATACTAATTCCCTCTTCAGGATTCCCAATGTCAAAAAGAAGTTTGCATGTTTCTATATTGATAAATCTCATAATATTATCTTGACTTAACACTCCAAGGACCTGTAAGTTAAAAGGATTCATCCATTAATACTGCCAATGTAAAACAAAGTGAAACACCCAATTCAGCAACGACATTCCATTAAGCTAAAGAAGCAGCTGAGCAAAGATTCAGCACAGTAACTTTCCTTTTGTATCATATACCCTTATAGGTCCAGAGACCCTAAAAGCCCTCTAAGTGTAGGTGTTGAATCCACTAACAAAATACTCCTGTCTTAAGCTTTATGAAAAAACTGACCCGATTGGAGCCTCCATCAAAACTGTCAGGGAGGAATTCCAGGTGACGGACAGCTCGCACTTTCTCAGGCATCTGGATTATTCTCATCAACTGCTTTAATTCCAAACACCATAAGTGAAGATGATTTGATTTCCCACCAGCTACCAAAGTCCGACCATCCCTGGATCACAGGTAAAGCTTCCATCAGCATACTATAATTTAAATTAGTGTTAGCTAAAAAGAGAGATTGTTCATTTTGTTCTACACCCTCAAATCACTTTTGAATCAGCCATTATTCCTGTGATACTCTCCTGAAAGAACAAAATAGCTCCTAAATAATAAAATTTGCTTTAGCAAAGGATAGTTTAAACCTTATTTTAGTGGTCACTAAAAATCAATCTAATTTATTTCAACTGTTATGGGACTATAGTAAAAACTGCTACTGATCCTTGCTGAAAGTATCAGTCACAGCAGAGTTCAAAAGCTTATCATAGTATATAGCTCAATACTTTCACAAAATATTACAAATAAAGAAAGAGAACCTGTTTAAAACCACAATTTTTATAGTCTGCCTTTAGAATGTTTAAAATAGCAATTTACCTGGTAACAGCAAACACCTTATAAAATAATACAGAACCTTCTACAGGAGCTGACAACTGGTATTTACAGTGAAGAGTATCGAATTCCCATGCAAAAACAGAATTATCTTTGAAACAGCTGAGAATGGTGTTACTCAATGGAAGAAAAAAAACCTAGAAGAATATGGAAAAAAAAAATGGGATGTTGTCAAGGAAGTACATTTTAAATTACCAAAGTGCATGGCAAAATAAAACATGGCAGGTGTAGTTATTACTGTAAGCGTGCAAGGCTTGGATCCCACAGGGAGCTGGCCCTTGTCCCCTGTGACAGCCTACAGAAGAGTAGGTGTGCTCTCCTTGCACTGGTTAAAATGTGTTGTACCCTTTGCTAAGCCAGTTTAACTCACTGAAATAACTGTTACATTTTATCTGTCTTGTTTTTATGACTGTTAAACTTTATTGTTTCCAGTGAGTGCAGAGATGACGCAATATAAACGCTGGGGACATCACTGGCTGAGATTAAACAAGTGCCACAAAGTTTGTAGTTTTGATCTGAATGATCTCTTGGGGCCTTGAAAATCTGGAAGTATGGATATATGGGCTGGGTTTCATTGTAGTGACTGAAATTGGACATTCAGGCCAAATGAGTCACTTGACAGCGAGCGAAAGTAACCTGTGAGGATAAGAGTCATCTCAGCTACCAGAGTAATTTATCTTCAGACAGACTGAGCTGTCTGTCCTCCTTCCGGGACCCCGAGGAAGACTAGACAAAGAATTGAGAGCAGATGAGTTTTGGTAAACTGGAGTACTGAATAGTTGCTCATTTTCTGCTTTGCCATAGAAAAATACCACAGGATGGTCACAAGCAGCTGCTAAATAAACAGTGATGCTTTGGAAATAGGCATTGTAGATGTGTTGTATTGTCATTTGTCTCACCTGCTGTCTGTTCACTCTGCACCTCAGTCTCTACCTTTTTAAATTAGCTTTGCCCCATACTAGCCTAACACAAGGTGTATGTTGGAGTGCAACTGGGCTTGAGACATGAAAAAGCACACAAGATGGGTGTGACACTGCTACACTGGATCAGAGAGCAAGCAAGAATCCAGCTTTGCACACAGAGCGTCAGGCCTGCGGTCTAATAATAAATCTGAACTTCAGTAAAGCACATATTTATCTGTATGTCTTAGACTGTGGAATGAGAATAAATACCATTATTCTAAAGACAGGAAAATGAAATCGAGATAATTTGCATAATGTCCTATAAGAAATGGTAGCACCAAAGAGAGCAGGCTCCTGATTCCTAAATGTGATCTATTAATTCAATCATAATCTCTACTGTTTGGCTTTAAAGGTTGTTTCCATACTGCAACATCCTCATCCTACCAAATTTCAAGAGCCACTTACCAATAAGAAGTCCCTACATATAGCCTACACAAAGAAAGATTCTGAGCACTAGAAAAATCTCCACTAGAGAAATGCATCCATCTTTGGAGGATAGATGTTATTATTATTTTAGCAACATGTGCTACACAACAGTTTTAATAAAACAAACAAACAAAAATTTATGGATGATCTTTCACAGTAATTTGCTAGGTGACTATTTTAAGCTGACAGAATTTTTGCCTGACCCACAACTGGGTGAGGACACTCAAATGAATAGCCTTGTTCTCTGCAAAAGCAGCACAGCTTTTTAGTGGCCAGCCTGACCAGAAGCTTGGTTTGAAGTGGTGTTTGTCCAACTCTTCACTGCAGGGCAGCACGTGTGCAAGCCATGCTCAGGCACTGGGTCAGGACTTTCTGTAGTACTTAGACCAAAGTGTGACATTTGGTGGCGCAGGCAGACCTGTTTAAAATAGTGTAATGCTAGGGGAGACCTACTTAAACCACTCCCTGACATAAACATGTCATCCTTCTCATCCCATGCTGTCCCAGTGTGCCTGTGCAGCAAACAGAAGCAAAGAATCCACTAGGCTGAGAAGCAGTGATTTCTTTTTGCTGAGTTCCTTTTCAGCCTTGTTTGTTCCCACACTCAGCGCTTTGCATGCACAGACAGAAGAGCTTTGGAATAAGAAGCTAAATGAGGCAGGTGGTGGTGACTGTTTGAAGTTACCATTTTGACACCAAAACTGTTTTTTTAACAACACCCTTAAATCCCACTACCATTCAGGTTGTAATCAATCTACACAGGTCCTCTGAGCCCACCCTAGGCTAATGCAAGGTCAGCCTAGAAGATGGTTCCAACTTCTAAGTTAAATTGTGTTAGTCAAGGTGATGTCCAAGCAAGTTTTGAGTATCTCTAAAGATGAAGTTCCTTAAAAGTTCCCAGCAGATCTCTGCAACTACTGAGTCATTATTTCAGCGGTCTGGGTGATGAGAGAGGATAAAAGTTGAGATGCCCAATGATGACAAACAAGATTCACCTGTATTTTAAAGACTACAAGCAATGTGATTTTAATGTGTGATGTGATACCTACTGTGGTGTGCTTGTTCTCTCTTTAGCAATTGCTCTTTACTCACCTTTTGTATACCCACAGACTGACGAACATTCAGCTTTCTTATTCTTTGAAAGGTGTCCAAGTCCCACAGTTGAGCTGTATCAGTGGAAGTAGTGATGGCATACTTGCCAGAGCCGTGGACAGAGATGGAAGACACGGAAGATTCATGGCCTCTCATCCAACTAACTAGCTCCTGGGTTCCTGCAGAAGTTGGTGAAAAAGATATGGATGTCATTCAAAGTGGAACAACTACTACTTGAGTCTTTATTGTCAACACTATGCTGTGAAAGAGACTTTTAAGCATAACTAGTATATAACCATTTGCCATCACAGCCCAACACACAAGAAACAAAGGTATCAGTCTTCACATAGCTATTATACCTTAGAGGGGCACAACCTTCTCCTCATCTCCAAATAACAGATTTTACAAGTTATGCTCAGTTCTGCACAGAAAGCCAACTTGCACAGACTTGTTTCATTTAGCCTAAAAATCAATCTTAAAAAGCCATGAACAATGTGATCAGTTAAGTTCAGCATGCCTCATAGAATATCTGATGTGAACACCCACAGAAGCTGAGACTTAATGTTCTAGTTAGAATTCTGCACTTGTTTTTACTTGTGGATAGAATGTGTGAATGATCACACAACTATTTACAGGTGCAAAGAAGAAAGGTTTAATGACAATGGGCTATGACTACAGAAAGGCAGGTCAGAAAGCAACAGCTCATTAATTCTTTTAGAACACTAAACATTTTTATGCTGTGCACTGCATTCTGAGGAAATGGTTCCTCTGACTACAATGTCTCCCACTTGTGAGTGCATGACCACTAATCTTCCCTCAGCAACCAAACTGCACTTGTGGCAATTACATTGTTTACATTAGGTGGTTTGCCTGGCAGCCCGTGGAGTGGTTCCAGCTACTTCAGTGGCATCAAAGATAGGAAATGGCTCTAAAGCAGCTCATAAAGACTAACAGTCAAACTTTCTGCTGTGCTTACAGAGAATGGAGTGCTTAAAGCTATCATCACCTGGGAGGTGACAGAGGATTAGAAAGTGTCTTCTAGAGAAGGGGATGGAACCCATCAGGTAAGTACTGTCTAAGGCCCTAAGGAACTGTACCGATTTAGGTGAGTACCATTCATATTTTAGAACATTCTTCAGTATGACCTGATATCTGGAAACAGCACCACATGAATATGCAGTACTCTCTGGAGTAACAAAGATTTCTCTAAGCACATCCAGACATCTAAGTTGGTCTTGCTGTTGTTGAAAGGAAAAGAGAGAGTGAGAGGATTTCAGACTTTGACTCTTAGTCTATTTCGAGGAACATTGTGCCACATTAAAATCTTCACAGATAATCTCAAGCCCTAAAACTGTAGAGGAGTGATTCCTACAGCTTTTAAAAAATATTTAAATCTAGATAATATTTGGATATAATGGAGACATTACAAATGCATTTTCTGATAGGTAAAGAATAATTTATGAAGAAAGAATTGTCACTGCCCTTCACCATTTAACTTCTAATCAAGACAGAGACACACAGCTGTAATGTTAATTTTTAATATTGCTTTTGAATAAGGATATAGAACTACCTGAATACTCAAAAGTATTGACATTTCTTTTAGTGTACATTGTCATTTTGTTCAAATATTTTACTGTGAATATAGTTAAGAACTTGTTCAGTTGCAAACTAACATACTGTCAACTGGTTTTGGCTTTATTTTAATACAATACCTCATTCTAAGTATACATATAAAAAACTGCTTAAAAAAAAGGTAACATACCTAACTACAATCCTGTGGTGGACTTCAGTTAAACAAATGCCTGTGTGACTCAGTGGGAATAAAGAACTTTGGCAAAGCAAAGGGTTCATTTAGATTCATTTACCCAAGGACTATAACCAACATGGCCCCAAACTTTTCTTTTTAGACAGATAGCATGAAATACATAGTATAATTTCCATAAAACAAACTATCCAAAATTTTAAGAGCAAAACTAAAATTATATAAGTTTTCATGCCAATACAGATAGCATTTAAGCCTTGAAATTTCTCCTTACCTGTATCAAAGCACTTAACGGAATAATCTGCCAAAGCCACAAGGAACTCTGTCTTTCTGCGAAGATTAAATGCCAAAGCAGTGCAAGCCTGCATTGTTCTCTGAACAAGGTTGAACCTAATTAAAAAGACACGTTCTCATTGTGTTTGGAAACTTTGATTCATTTAATGTCAAGTGAAGTAATAATTTTATCGGTTTCAATATATTTCACAGAGAGAAAAAAATAAACTCTAAATAAAGGAGTAAGGAAATAATATCCAATTATAATAGATCTAAAAATCAGTGCTAATATTTTAAGACTCAGTAGTAAAATGCTGAAAGACTGGCTGATGTATTTCTGCAAATGAAAACACTAAGTCTAGTCTACTGTAATTCGTGGCTCACTCATTCATCCGTACTGGCCCAAGAATAACTTCTGGTGGTAGCACTTAAGTTCTATGGCACTGCTATTCAGTTTACAGTTGCAAGCCTTTTTAAGCACATAAACTAATGAAATAACATTTAGGGAGCCTACATGAGACACTGGGTTGAAGTTTCAGCCCTGAGCAAACTATTACCTATTTAAAACTATCTAGTTAAAACTCAACCTATGTCATCCTGTCCAAGCAAGTTCCACACCCCTGAATGCTACAGATGTCTCAGACAATTAAAAAGTCTTGATAGAAATATTCTTACCTGTTCCCATTCAAGTCAAAAACATATATATTCCCTTGGCGGTCTCCAGCGAGGAGGGAATCCCCAGAACTGTCAAACGCCACATTCAGAAAATGTATTGTCTTTGAATGGTACCCTTGGACACTGTGAATGATGTTCACTATAACTCTGTCAAGAAAGCCAGCAAAACAAGCAAGCTTAGAATAATTTTATTATCTTTTATATCTGCAAGACATAGGATTTAAATATTTCTATCTTACAATTTTACAATTCTGATTTTCCATGTCCTATGAAAAATCTCCCATAAAACCCATGTATTTCTAATATAAAAATATACTACAAAGGAAGTAATTCACTGGATTGGAAAGTGTGGAAAGGAGACATGTAAAGCAGATGGGGGAAATTCACCATTCACAATCCTTTAGTGTGGTTCCTGGTTACTTGATTTCCATTATTAATGAACAACGCTGACACATAGTGATGTATCTGAAAGCCTAATTCAACACTCAGCAAGGAACCTGGTTCATCATTACCACTGCAAAGAAACCTTCTAGAAAACTGAGAAGCTGTGCATTATTGTAAGAAACCAGTCTGTTTAGAGGTGGGGAAAATCAGTTTTAACATTACTTCTTTTCACAGTCTTCAAAAATATTGGGATTGTTAAGCCTGGAAAAGAGAAGGCTCTGAGGTGACCTAATTGTGGCCTTCTAGTACCTGAAAGGAGCCGACAAGAAAGGTGGAGAGAGACTTTTTACAAAGGCCTGGAATGACACAACAGGGATGAATGCTTCAAACTGACAGAGAGTAGGTTTACATTAGACATTAGGAAAAAAATCTTTACTGTGAGGGTGGTGAAACAATCAGGCTCCCTAGAGAAGTTCTGGATGCTCCATCCCTGGAAGTGCTCAGGGCCAGGTTGGATGGTGCTCTGAGCAGCCTGGTCCAGTGGATGGTGTCCAGGCCCATGGCAGGAGGGCTGGAACCAGATGAGCTTTGAGGCCCTTTCCACTCCAAACCATTCTACAGTTCTATGAAGAAAGCCTGATTTATTACTATTCATCTGAGCTATTTTAGAACAAAAGTTTCCAGTTTTCCACTTCTATCCTTGTATGGTGCTGTCCACATAAAACAGAGCCAGATGCAGAAATGAGCAAAATAAGCTGTAAGAGGAAGGTTTTCCCAGGAAGCAGGACATCGTGATTTGGAAGATCTGCTATTCCTGGATTTATTGCCTAACACTGAACAAGCCAGTCGTTTTGTATTGTCACTTGGATGTGAATTCACAGTTAAACTAAACACCAAAACTGTGCCGGATACTGGCAGGCTGATTAAAGACTGCAGAGCACTTGCAGAATGCTCTGACCATGGTTATATAAGATGCTGAGAGCTCTCTGAGACACAGAATAAGCTACCCAGCACCTTCATGGGACTGTGGGGGCATGTTACAAAGTCTGAGTGAACACCAGAAGACGGTCATACAGCTGTGGTGCAGACTAGAGATAAAACTAATTGCACCTCACTGTTAAGCCCATTCTTTTATTCAGTAAAAGGGCTACAAAAATGAAATTAGAAAGATAAAATATTTTATATTGTAATTGAAATCTAGTGATGTTTGCGTGGGATTATGACATTAAAGACCCTAACAAATGAAGTATGACTTCTGCTTCTAAAACCACCCTGAAACACAAATACTTATCACTGCAGCTACAGCACCTCCCAAGACCTTCTCAATGTCACTCTCTGCCTTTCAAAAGTTTCCCTGCCACTTATCTAAGCCAGGAGAACACAGTTAGGTGTTCAAGGGGCTGGGTTCCCGAGTCCCCCAGGACAGAGGCCCCCAAAGCAGCATTTGTGCTGCTGCTCTTCAGCTTAGACCAAGCAGTATTTACATAGCACACCCCACTGCGATTAATCTCTTGGAATTCCCCCATGGTATGTTATTCAATACAACTAAACTAGGGAATTCCCCCATGGCATGTTATTCAATGGAACTAAACTAGGCTAAACCCCCAGCCAGGCTGAGCAGCCTGAGCGCGGGGTTTCACAGCCTCCTTGGGGACCTGCTCCGCCTTCTAGAGGGCATCTCCTTAACACATGCAAGTATCTCAAAGGCGGCTGACAAGAGGAATGGTGGCAGACTCTTTCCACTGGTGCCCGGAGACAGGATGAGGAGCAATGGCCTTGAACTAAAAGACAAAAGTTTCACCTCAACAGGAGGAAGAGGCTGAGGATGGCAGAGCACCTAACAGGCTGCCCAGGCAGGTCGTGGAGTCTCCCGCTCTGGAGACATTCCCAGCCCACCCGGAGGCGCTCCTACGCAACCTGCTCTAGGTGACCCAGCCTTGGCAGCGGGGTTGGACTGGATGATCTCCAGAGGCCCCTTCCAACCGTAGCGATTCTGTAATTCAAGGGGAACGTGCTCCTTTCGTTATCTAACGGGGTGTCCCCGGGCTGCCCCTTCAGCCATCCTGCAGAGGCTCAGGTGGGCCCGGGCCGGCCTTGCCCTGTCCGCCCGCTCCTCTCGGGCAGCCGCTCCCCCCGGCCCGGCCCCGTTACCCCCGCGGTGCGGCCGCCCCCGCCCTGCGGGTCCAGATGGGCCCCCGCCGCCGCTCGCCCAGATCGCAGCGCTCCATCCCCGCCCGGCGCCGCCGCTCCCGCGCTGCCCTCAGGGCTCCGCCCACGCTCCGCGCCGGGGGACGCCGCTCGCGTGGTACAGCCCGCTCCCACTTCACCATTGGGGTGGAGCCGGAAGGGTGGCGATCGCTCCCCCCCAGATATCGGGGAATGGAACCGCTCCAACTGCGGCCTCGCGGCCTGCTGGGAGTTGTAGTTTCCCTCGACGGCGTCGCGCAGGCGCCTGGGTGGGAACGGGAGAGCGAGCGCGGCCAGCGCCGGGCAGTGAAGTAGAAACGAGTAAAAACGTCGCGTCCTCAAAGGCAAGTGTGTTTATAAAGCAGTGCAATAGGTCACTCAGAACATGGTTTTTGCAGCCTGTCGCAGGCTCAGGACTTGCTGCCCGTTCCCTCCTGTTTCCCGCGCCCTCGGATTACAAGCGCCTCTCGGGTAAAGCGACGCCGGCCGACCCGATAGCCCTGTCGGCGACCAGCTCCGGTTCGCTCCCCGCTCCACCCCCGGGGTGGGACTCCCGGCGGCCGGGGCGGGGCCGGAAGCAGCAGCGGCAGCTCGGCCGAATTCGGTGGCGCCACGTCTGGTTCGGGGCCCCCTCCGTGACCTGGCGGAGGGAGCGGCTGAGCTCTCGTCTCGTCTCTCCTTCAGCGGCCGGTTCGTGGCGAGGCCTCGGCGGCAGCCAGGCACGGCTGCAACATGTCGGACCTGGGGGACTGGTTCCGAAGCATCCCTCTGATCACGCGCTACTGGTTCGCCGGCTCCATCGCGGTGCCGCTCGTGGGCAAGCTGGGCCTCGTCAGCCCCGTCAACCTTTTCTTGTGGCCTGACGCCTTCATCCACCGCTTCCAGGTACGGACCGCACTACCGCTCCCGGCGTGCCCCGCGGTGCCTACAGAATAGTTCACTGTGCCTCGCTGTGCGCGCGGCCTTCTGGGAGTTGTAGTGCACGGCCGCGCTGCGGGGCCCCGCTGGGGCTGCGCTTGGGGCCGGCCGCTCCCTCGGCTCCGCGGCTGCGCTGGAGGCGCCGCGCACCGCGACAGCGCCCAGGGGTGACCGGGGTGAGCAGAGCCCCTCCGGCGGGAGTGAAGCCGCCTTCCCGCTCAACGTGTACAGGGCTTGCGGGCAAGAGCACCGGGTAAATCCGAGCCCAGCCCGCAGGCCCAAGGGCCACCACCGCCGTGATGGGCTGCGCGTCCCTGCTAGGGTGACAGAAGGAGGGCTGTTGTCCCTGCCAGGGTGACAGAACGAGGGCTGTTGTCCCCGGCAGCCCTGTAGTCCGTCTTGTGCCTCATTCTGGTGGGTTTTTTCCTGCATTTTTGTGGAAACAGTTGTTTCTGCTGGGCACTGTTGTTGTGCCAAGGAGCTCTATGGCTGTGGCTACAGGTGGCTGGCCCAGGAGGATTTGAGGCAGAGCTACAGGAGAGACATGGAGCTCCTGGGGTGGGTACAGCGGGGGGCAACAAAGATGATCAAGGAACTGGAGCATCTCTAGTGAGGAATGGCTGAGGGAGCTGGGCCTGTTCAGCCTCGAGAAGAGAGGACTGAGAGGGGACCTCATCAGTTTCTGTAAGTATCAAAAGGG
The DNA here is from genome assembly GCA_013397155.1 of Irena cyanogastra. Lineage (NCBI taxonomy): Eukaryota > Metazoa > Chordata > Aves > Passeriformes > Irenidae > Irena > Irena cyanogastra. Next base: position 377,778 of record VWZV01010919.1, on the reverse strand, counting down.
AGGTGTCAGAGGATGGACAAATGCAAACGAGCAGAAACTGATGCACAGGAAGTTCCACTTGACCTGGGTGACCATGCACTGGAACAGACCGACGACCAAAGAGGCTGTGGAATCTTCCTCACTGGAGTTATTCAAGAACTGTCTTGAGTACTATCCTGTGTCATGTGCTCTAGAATGACTGCTTGAGCAGGAAAGTTGGCCTGATCACCCACTGTGGTCCCTTTAAACATGACCTATTCTCTGATTCTGTAAAGGAGTGCATCTTTGGCACCTTCTGGTTTGGAAGTTAAACAAGCTTCTTTGTGGGATTGTCAACTTCTGTGCTTAGGTATGATCCATGTAAACTAACAGCTAATTCCTTGAGGTGTCAGACATGCAGTGTTTCTGGGTGCAATAGCAATATCAAAAGTGGTCTCAAACTGGACATATTTTTCCTTGCACTGTGATGTTACAGGTTCATTGTTGAGCGAAAGCAGTCACTGGAGAAGCTGAAAATGAATGAAGAGAAGTGATTTCAATTTTTAAATTTCTATTATATCATCTCATATCTTCACTGAAGAAAGAGAAAAAAAATTAAAGCCATGATTGTCTCTGTACCTCGATTCATGTATTGTTCCCAAAATTTAGTAGCATAAATGACTGATTTTTCCTCTAGTTCCGTTACTCCTTCTTAAACATCCTTGTGGTGTTCAGGATCCTAATACTCAGTTTGGAAATGTTGCTGCTTAAAGAACTCGTTCATGAATGACCAGACATTTTTTGTCCTTGCTACGTGCTGCCATACAGTTGGCTATGCCCAATATTCATAGCTGGGAGACTGTCCCAGAGCAGATCCCAAATGCTCAGAGTAGCGTGTGCTGTGTGGAATGGTATACTAAAGGCTATGAATTCTTTGGCCTCTGTTCAACTGAGAAGAATGGTTTTGTATGGCTGTTTTTTAAACAGGGTAGCATCTTTGCTAGTGGGTCTCTTTTGCGCTGGATTAAAGACTCACTACTGCAAAGATGTGATGGAAAGCAGCTTGAAAAGTTGTATGTTATTTCTCATGTAGTCTTAATAGCTTTGCTTACCGGATTGAAAAAAAGCCATAACTATAAAAGCTGTTGAAGCAGGAACAATCGATACTTGGGCTATTTTTAATCTCCTTCTTGATGTTCCAAGTTTTCATTCATTATCAAGTAATGAATGTAAATAAAAAGCCTCTGCATATGAGTTCATTCTGCAGTTTATAAATATATTTTTCTCTTGTGATCTTGACAGATCTGGCGGCCGATAACGGCAACTTTCTTCTTCCCAGTGGGACCTGGAACGGGATTTCTCTACTTGGTGAATTTGTATTTCTTGTATCAATATTCTTCACGATTAGAAACAGGTAAGTTGACCATTAAATTGTATGCACCTGGTGAAGCCTGCCTGGGGCTGATAAGAGATGGCTCATCTCTGTGCCAGCTTATGTTGGTCAATGTGAAACTGCTCTGAAAACTGATTTTCTGTGGCTGGCTCCTTCCCTTTGGCCATTTAGGATCTGAACTTGATACTTGTTTCAGTAGGAGGGCCTGGTGCTTTTAGTTGCTGGATTTATGGATGTGAGTGAGACAGGTTAAAAGTTGATGTTTACCTCTGCTTTTTTGTATCTGATGTTTTTTATCAGAGAAGGATGTTAGAGTATAATGTAATAATGGGCTTGTCCATTGGGAGGAAATAACATCATTTTTTTCTTGTTTTAATAGGGATGTTTATTTGTGTTATTCTGTTGTCTGTGTTGAATTAGGAGATACCTTTTTCAGAGGAAGTCTACCCCTCTGCTAACAGATATGTGGAAAAGTTAAGAGACTAGAAGGATTTTCAGTTAAGGGGAAAAATTAAGTGAAAAAAAGGAGATCAGGTAATAGATAATTTCTCTCAAAAAAAGTGATTGTTGGTACAAGGTAGCTTCAAAACTGGTTTCCTTTTGCACTGCGCAGTTCATTAAACCCAGACAAAAATTGGTTCAATTGACATAAATAATTAAAGTATTTGCAAAGCCAGACTCCTCCTGAAGGCCTTTGTGAACAAGAATTTCAGTATTGTTCTAATGGAGTCTTAGAACTGATGATGTAGAGGGGAATGCATTGGAAGGTGATGTTGGGAAGTCCCATGGGAGAGGAGATCCCTGGTAGACCTGCCATCCAGAGAGTATTGTGGAGTCACATCTAAGTCTTAAGAAGAGTAGTAGGGAAAGGGAGGAGTGGTGCCAGATTATATTTGGTTGTTCTGTTAGTGAAAGTTAAATACTGGTTTAATAGCTAGAAATGGTTCCTGCTTCCTTTTGAGCCTTTCTGGAGTAGTTTGTGAACGTGTGAGAGTGCTGGCAGTTCTGACTAGGCAAAGGTAGGTGTAGTAAGAGTTCCCGGTTAATTATGCAAATTAAAAGACCTCACTGCTTGTAGATATACTTACTAAATGCTCTAGTTGTCTGTGCTGTGGCACACATCTCATGAAAGGGAGTAAATTTCTGCTGTGCAGCAGATCTGGATTTTGAAACTGAGAAGTCATCTATGTTGTTTGAACCAATGAATTTGTTTTATATTACAGTCATTTTTCTGGGTATAAATGAAATCCTTGGTTAGGTTGCTCCTTTCTCTTAAAAAGGCCAGAATCCTTCTGTAGTTGGAAGGTATATAAGTTGCTGATAATGTTTACAAGTGGAAGTCCACATCGGTCTGTGCCTCCTTTTGTCTGTGAAACTGAGAAAGTGAAACTTCTATTTTCAGCATTGTGCATGGCTTGTGAGCATACACTGCTGCTCCCTGCCAGCTTCAAATTTAGCTGTCAGAAATATCCGTATGGTTTTGTGCTGTGCTTGTGCTTTCCTAACAGGCTGACCTGTAACTTCCAAAGGAAAGGGAGATTGATGTGTTTTTGTTTTGCTTTGGCTGGAGAAGAACATGACAAATATCAACTGAGTAAGCAGAATATGTGGAGTTCACTCCCCAGCTGTGTGAATGATGAGATTATGGGTCTGCAGCTCTTCCCAGATGACTGGATTATACTCCAGGCCTCACAGAAGGACCAGTGGGGTAGAGCTCACCCCATACATGTGCTGAGCTCTCTGGCAGTTTGTAGTCCAGTTTTCTTAGATGTTCATCGAAAAGTCAACTTAAAGGGTTTATCTAATACTCTCATTAGCAATCTCGTAGATGATGAGAAGCAAAAAAGTTTAGAAGCATAATAATAGCTTTGATTTTTTCCAGCTTTAGAAGGATTCCTGAGCTGGCGTTTCTACAGCCTTAGTCAGCTTCTTCTCTTTATTTGTTTTTATTTGTTGTATGGCAACAATAAGGAAAAAACCTTCAGTTTCTGTAGTTTTACAACATTAAAATTTTCTGATACATTTTTCAAAGCGTGTTTTTTTCCTGTCATGCAATTTGCATGACTGAACTTAAACAATAAAACTGATATTTTAGTAATTTTGTTTTACATAGGCTATTCTAAAAAGCTAATGCTTAAAAGTAGATTTTCTTCCTTTAAGAATACTTACGTGAAGCTGAGCAGTGCTCACATTAAGCAGTGGCATTCTTTCTAGGCATTTTGATGTTTAATTAGGAGCATGTAATTCAGGTTGTCCATGATGTGCTCTGTGTGTCACTGCCATTCCCGCTGTCACTGTGTTTCACCCCCACTGGTCTGGGTCTTTTTCGGCAATATTCTCAGGCTATCCTTTCCTGCCTGGATTTATATGAAAGTTGATGGAAATCTTGCATAGATGCTGAGGTCTCTGTCAGCCTTTTGCCACAGTTAGCAAGAGTGAGAACCTCAGCTTCTCATGTTTGCAAGGAATTGCTATGGGGTTATTTTTTAGTACTTGTCTCTATCAGGTCTCAAAGTCAACTGAGCATCTAAAGATCATTTCATTTAATATGACCTGCAGGGAACATTACTCTTATTATTTTTGTTTCCAGTGTTCTGAAAAAATTGACACGTATTTGGAATGATGAATTAGACAAGCAGTACAGCTTAGGAGGAACAGAATGTGCTGCACATGCATACCCTCCTTGTCGTGTGTACTAATTTTTTCTGGAGTATAAAAACCATTGCATCTCTTGAGTCTGATGAGATGATGCAAAGAGGATACAATTTGCCTAAGTAGGGGCTGGTTTTCACATGACTCAGTCATTAAACTTGGTATTTCTGCTTTTGCTGTGCATGTGTGTTTCCTTATTCTCTGCTTCTAACCTGCAGTTTTATATGAACGATGGGGTCCAACTCCATTTTTGAAGTCTTATGTAGTTAAAACTACTTATCTCCAGAGCCAGTGTGTTCTTTTTTAAGTATAGACACAGCTTGTCCTCTAATGAAGTAGGCTGAATGTCTTATTTTTCAGTCCATAGGTTGTTCTATTCTAAGGCTTTTTAAAATTTAAAAAATACTTGTAGACCATAGAGTGCATGCAAAGCAACTGTTATTAACTGAGCTTTCTTAGACTCTGAAAAATAAAAGTTGTCCTAATTTTTAATCAAAATTTCAGTGTCTTTGATGATTCAAAATTATTCTTTTTATTTTCAGGGGCTTTTGATGGAAGGCCAGCAGATTACATGTTCATGCTCCTGTTTAACTGGATCTGCATTGTTGTATCCTTCTCATCATCAAACTTTGAGAAATATTTTGGTTCTCCTCTTTCTGCCTGGAGTATGTTCAAAGACCAGGTTTTATCAAGGAACAGTTTTAAAATGTAGCACATGTTCCCAGGCAAGTTTGTAGAGTTTGTGAGTGTGTAACTTGCTTGAAAAGATAGTGAGTGGCTTGCAGGGAGAACGTTTAATAATGTGCTCACACGAGTGTGCAGTGTGGGGACTCGAGCTCTGCCCACACAGAGCCGAACACGTGCTGGGTGCTTGTCCCTGGTGCTGGCTGGGTTGCTTTGCTGAGCTGCTCTTGTGTGGGCTAGCACTGAATTTAGTGTGTTCAAGCTGCCATGTGCAAAAAGGACTGATCACTGCTATTCCCTGAAATTCTCTCCCTGGAAAGGAGAGATTCTTTACCTGCTGGGTACAAGTCATCTGAGTCTGTGAAAGCAGTGTTGTGATATCTTCACTGAGACGACCTCCTGAAGAAGCTGACCTTGTTGGTTTGGGAATGCTGGGAAACATTTCTGTGGGCTGTGCTGCACCATCTGAATTTTCTTTTAGATCTTGAATATAAAGCTGGGAGGAGTTGTTGATAAACCAAGTGGTTGTGTCACCATTCAGAGGGATCTTTAGAGACTGGATAAATGGGTTGACCAGGAATGAAGCTCAGCAAGGGATTAGTGCAGAGTCCTGCTCTTGGCAGGGAATACCTCAGGCACCAGGACAGACCAGGGACTGACAAAGCAAAGCATCTTCCAAAAAAGGCCCTGGGTGTCCTGCTGGACACAAAGCTGACCATGAACCAGCAATGTGCCATTGTGGCCAAAGTGGCTGCCAGCCCCCTGGGCTGCCCTGGGCAGAGGATTGCCTGCAGGTTGAGGCAGGTGATTGCTCCTCTCTGCTCAGTCTTTGAGAAATGTAGGGGGCTGCACCCAGCTCTGGGTTCCCAAGTACAAGGGAGACATGGACATACTGGAGAGAGCCCAGTGAAGGCTCATGAAGATGATTAAAGGGCTGAAGCATCTGTTCACATGAGAAACTGGGAGAGCTGGCATTGTGCAGCCTGGGGTGTTGTCATAGAATCATACAGTAGTTTGAATTGGAAGGGACCTTGAAAGGTTATCAAGTCCCCTGCAATGAGCAGGGACACCTTCAACTAAATCAGGTTGCTCAGAGCCCCTGATTCAAATGCTCACAGCCAACAGTCTGCAATCATAAAGAAAACCTTCAACCCCTGATTCAACTTGACCTTGAATGTTTCTAGGGGTGGAGTATCAACTATCTCTCTGGGTAACCTGTGCCAGTGTTTCACCACTCTCATAGTAAGAAATTTATTACACCTGGTCTGAATCAACCTTTTTCTAGTATAAACCATTACCACTTGTCCTATTGCAAAAGGCCCTACTAAAATTTTTTGTCCCCTAACTCGCTCAGCCTTTCTCTAAAAGAGAGGTGTTCCATTCCTCCAGTAATTTGTGTGGGCTTCCTCTGGTCCCACTCCAACAGGTCCATGTCTTTTCTGTGCTGAGAGGTCTGGAGCCGGACACCAATTCCACAACATGAAGCCCAGGAAATTCCATTTAAATGTAAGAAAGACCATTTTTACTGTAAAGGCAGTGAAGCACTGACATGATTGGCAAGAGGGGGTGTGGAACCTCTATCCTTGGAGATGCTCTCATTCTGTCTATGCTGTTGCTGCCTCCTTGTAGCAATTTGCAGTGGCACAGCAGGTGGAAAAAAGGGAGCGGTGAAGTCGGTGTGAACCAGATACAGCCAGCAGAGCTGCTGTGTAGGAATGATTTATCAATACATTAGTTGCATTCCACTATGTGGAGGGAATTGCTATTCCTGCTAGTCCTGTCGAGCCGCAGTGTAACAAGGTGCATTTACTTGCATTGTTACGAAGATGAAGGTTTCCTTTATGATTGCAGGCTGTTGTCTGTGAGCATTTAATTAATCTAATTGTGACTTGACTTTCAAACTGGTCATTTAAAAGCTTCTGGTTGCTTGTTCCCTGTGTGATATAAGGACCAACCTGGATGTGTGATCTGGGAAAATGCTGGGTGTCATTTTATATGTATTTATGAACTGTTAAAAGTATCCTGATTGTATTAAGATCATTCAGTGATTATTTCTACTCAGCAGTTACTACAACAATTTCTTTGAGCTCCAAGGTGGGAGAGGATTATTAAAAGCCTGCATTGATGCACTTTAAGAAATTGCTTATTTTCTATGACTCATTGGCAATATATTGGTATTTTTTAATGATCTGGTATTTCTTTAGTTAGAAAACCAAAATGTCAGTGTTAAACTAATGAAATAATCCAGTTGTTAAACTTTGATGTGCCTTTATGCTAGGACTGGTTGAGTCTGTAGCTAGCCAGTTTCATCAGGGAGGAAAAGCCAGTGCACCCATCAGCCCTTGGGGTAATGACTTGAGGTGGGCACCTGAAAGGCTGCCAAAAAGCAGTTATTGAAACAAAGTTTGTACATCTCTAGACCATTGGAAATTTTAACCTAAAACAGTGTAGTATTAATTCTGACTATTAAAGATCTTTGCATGTGTGTTCCGTGTGTATGCAGCTTTTTATTGTTGTAGTCTGTCAGGTTTTTCTGGATTTTCCTTCATGGTGTGATGACAGATAACTGGCTTGGTAATGGACATGCAGGTAAGTGTGGTGCAGTTTCTTAGATGATAATTTTACAAAACTTTATAACTACTTGATGACTTTATAGAGAGCATTATTGACTTAACTGCAGAACATAGTTAAGCTAAGCTGTTCAAATTATATCAGAATGGACTGCTGTGTGTGTATTGTTAATTTTTCAAATTGGGTTACCTTCAGCTGAAGACATAAGCTTGGATCTGACTGCCACATCTAACCTAGTTAGGGAGCCAAGAAGTAGAAATTATGTCTTTGTGCGGTCAGGAAATGCTTATACCTCTGCTGAAATGGACACAAGATGTCACCTATGCACTATTTCTTTTAATGAATGTGGATCTGCTTTCTTATTTTTCTATTTAAAAATGATTCTTGGGTTTATTAATCTTCTCAAATTTAGTTCAGTATGCCTTTTACTTGCCAACAGAAGAATTTTTTTGTGAAAAATACAGCTTCAGTTTGAGACCAGAACTGTGAAGTACAAAATCCTCACAGGAATGATTAAGATAGTGGTCTTAAGAACTGGTTTCAGTGAAATAATTCTTATCTCCCCAAATACTAAGGGTGAAAATCGGGAAGTGTATTTTGGACACAACAGAGTGTCAGATAACTGCATGTCTTCAGTCTGCCTCTGCTGTTCTCATCTTCATCTGTCTCCAGCACCTAAAGAGTGCACCAATATCTGTAGTATTCCATACAGAATTATTATTAGCATTTATTAGATCACTTCTGTGGCTCCCTGGTAGACAAAATCAGTGATCATGCATCTCTGGTCTGGAGTGAATTATTTTAAGGGCTGTCCATAACTTTATACTTACACTTTTCTGTGGGGAAGATATGACAAATTTTTGAAAAGCATGCTAGAGTTACCCACACATTATACAAATTTTAGACTGATTGTGTTGATTTGTGTATTTTTAAAGAGGTAGTTAATTTTAATCTGCCTACAAAGTATTGATTAAATAAGAATCAGTTTTTTGATGTAAAAGTGTGCTTTTCTTAAAAATAAGAGGGTTTTTACTTGTCTTGAGTGACCTTTGTTGAAATTCAGAAGACAGAGTAGGATAGCTAGGCCTCTATTCCTAAGTCACATGTTTTCAGATATTTGATATTGTTTTTTCAGTAAAATAAAAAGGGTTTTAATAAAGACCCTAAGGTTCTGGAGTGAGGAGTCAGAGTGCACCGTGGGGCTTGTGAGAGGCTGGACTGATGTCAGGATACCAGCTTTAATATGGAATCTATTAAATAGCAGCACCCCTGAAGGGCTGAGTTTTAACCTCTTTTCCAAACACAGGAGCTGGTTTTAGCATTCAGCCAGTTCATGGAAATGTTGCTGATGCAGCCTGCCTTCAATTCAGAAATCAGCAGATAGCTAAAGCAGTGCTTTTTATTTCTTTCACTAGATATAGTCCAATCAGCTAATACAGAGTCAAGGTAAAGAGGTGTTTGAAAGAACCTCAGCTCCTGGCGTGGAGCACAGGTTAACTCCAAGCTCTTTCAGGGCTGGCTGTGATACCCTGAAATGGGGATTGACTGGAGCACCTTCCCCCTGTGGTGCTCTCAGGACAATGGGGACATAGGTGGCAGTTGGATGGATAACACTTCATCTGGCATATTAGCCTGGGCCCAGATGAGAGTGTTTGGGTTGATGCCCTGAAATGATTGTGGCACAGGTACAGGGCTCACTGCTGTAGGTGTAGGTGCGAGCAGAGGAGTTCCCTGCAGCTGCTCTTTCACCTGGCACAGTTGGAGCCCTTTGCTTTGCCATGGTCATGCAAGGGAGAATGACCAAGTAGGTTCTGCTCCTTAACTTTCTTAATAGTTTTTGAACAGATCCAGGGCACATATTGGATAATATTCTGGGACAATCTGAAAGGACTTTAGTGATGTACCATGCTTGCAAACCACTTCTGAAACATAACTCCTTCTGCCTTTTTGAGTTTCTTGGGCTTCTGTGAAAGTAATGGTAGCTTTTTCTTTTTTAAACGTTGCAGTTGCTGATGATTCCACTCATCATGTCAGTACTTTATGTGTGGGCCCAGCTGAACAGAGACATGATTGTATCATTTTGGTTTGGAACAAGATTTAAGGTATGTCAGATAGTATATTGGAAAGATTTCTGCCCATAAGGTGCATGTGTAGTGGGTGAGGGGCAGAATGTAAATATTTTCTCTTATTAAAGGTGTCTTATACTCTCACATAGAATACTCCTTGAGATGCAGCAAAGACAAAGTTCATAGTCTTCCATGTGGTATCACTCAGTGTGTCTCTACTGAAAAGATGTCCTGACAATTCATTGTTCTGAAAAAAAGGAAAAAATTCCTGATCAACTTTAGCCTGCATAAAAGCTGAATGTAGTGACAAAGTGTTGGTATTTAAAACTGGTTTTTTTTCTGTATGGCCTTGGCTGTTTTCTGTCAGGTCTTATAGAGAAGACTTTTGATAATTTCTAAACCTTTTCAAAATCAAAAACTTTAGGACTTTGTTCCAGATGCAAACTTGCTGTGGAACATAGGGTTCAAAAGGCACGTTTGCTTATAATGTTTGAATGAGTATGTTTTGTCTAAAAGTTACTGGTTGCTCAGCTTGGAGTAACCTCTTTAGGTTGAATCTGCTTAAGTTAATAGATCAGGACCTGTGTAATGCCTAAAGCATTGAGATTATGATCATGCTTATTAGGTCAGTGGGAAGTTGAGAGCAGGTTCACATCCTTAACTTGTTCTTACTCTCTCCACTGCATTCTTTTTCAGGCCTGTTACCTTCCATGGGTTATTCTAGGATTCAACTACATCATTGGTGGATCGTATGTATTTACTTATATGCCAATTTGAAGTTATAAAAGCTTTTACAACTATTCAACTTGCTCCTGAATTTAGCTTAAAACTGTATAATCTGACTGATAATGCTCAGTGTCACATGGTGGTCATTTAACATAAAAGCAAGGAGGAGATGTCCATGTGAGAACTAGAGAATAGAATGTAGGTGAGGGGAGAGTAATTAGAGTTCGGTGTGCTTTCTGGTAGCTCTATGCATTAGGCCTTCTCCATACTAAGAAAGTAACACACACTGAAGAAAGATGTCATCCCCTGGAACCAGCCATTACTACTGGTTTTAGAAACAGATTTAACTTGACTCTGATAGTGTTGTTACTACTTTCCCTCACAGATTTGCCCAACCTGATTTTTTTTTTCAGTTTGTTAAACAAGGGAAAATGGCAGTAAGCCCACAGAGTGCCATATTAGCACTTGTTGAATTTTTTGGTCTCTCTTGGTTTTTTTTTTTTTCGACTAAACCCCTTGATGCAGAAATCCCCTCTGTGCACAGTGTGGGTCCCTTCATTGGGGCCCTGCATTGACTGGGGCCTCTTGGTGCCGCTGTAACATAATTAGTGACAATAACAAGTTTGTGGTTGAGTTATAAAAGGAGGAGATAGTACAGCAAAACCAAATTCCCTTTTCTGGCTGTGCCTCCTACTGACTCATCTGTCACTTGTGAAAACGGCTTGCTCTTTGATACCTGCTGTTTCTATGCATGACAGAAGATACTCAAGGGCCTCCAGTCGGCAGTGCATTTACAAAACTAGGAACAAAACAGTTCAGTACAGCAGGAGACAGGTTGTCCAGTGAAAACAGCAGTAACTTCTCTAGCTCTGCAGATGATTCTTTTGGGCACTAATCGCTATACGGTCTAATTCCCCAGTGTAAACAAGTATTTAATTGTGTTTTCAATACAGGATGTAGAGAAGGCTTGGAAGGGAGGGTGGAACAGACTATTGATGTGTTGGCTCAGGAGGTAGGCCCTTCTAAAGAAGTAGCTGCAGAATGCTGAGGGAAGGGAAATTTTCTGTGTGTCACAACCCTGACAAAGCTTGGTTGCAGGTGAACAGAAGATTGTCACTCATTTATTTTCAGAGAATACAGCATGTGAAACCATTATTTTTCTTTTGCTTTACAGAGTCATCAATGAGCTGATAGGAAATCTGGTTGGACACCTGTATTTCTTCTTAATGTTTAAATATCCAATGGATTTGGGAGGAAGGAATTTTCTGTCCACACCTCAGTTCCTGTAAGCTGACTTGATTCTTTACCTCACTATTTATTTGGTCCAATTTTTTGCATGGTTCATCAGGCGTATATTTGGTGTGATCGTAAAGTGTAAAATACTTTGCCAAGTCAGCCTTCTTCAGACTCTCATACTGGCTGAGCTGATGAGTCATAAAAGATGACCCATGTGAGAGTTTGTAAATTGTAAATGGCCCATGTTAGAGTTCTTTGCTGCCTCTTGGGGTGGCTTATGTCTTTATCCACTCTTAAGAGTGAGAGTAAATGTCATAGTTGTGCTGTTGAATTGAGTTGCGGTAAAGAGAACTCCCTAACAATTATCAGATGGTATCTAAAATAAGTTTTATCCTGTAAATGATCTGTTTTCTGTATCCCCCCTGTGTTGTTATAAGAGCTACCAGTTCAGCAATGTTTAATAATAATAGTCAGTTGTAGACTTGTTCAGGCCTATAAATGATTCTGCTTCGCAGTCTGTACCAGTCACCCTCACTAGGACTGCAAGGACTTGGTTTTTGAAGTGCTTTTTCTTGAGATATGTTCTTTGTTTTGGCATTGAAATACTATGATCAGAAGCCAAAGTTTGTACTTCAGTTGCCCTTGTCTGCGAGGGCCCTTGGCTGTGGGCAAATCCTTTGGGCAAATCCTTTTGGGCTGCAAATATTCCTCCTCTATTAAACTTTAGTTAGCAACTCAGTTAACCCTTGTCATAACATAAAGTGTTGAATTACAGTTATACTTTCTGTACGAGTTTCAATTAATAGGGAAGCTTTATATTCTAATTCTGTGCTTGCAAGCCCATCCAGTAAACCTAGTTTTTCATAAAGATTAGAAGACAAGGTTGTTTTTAAAAATGTCTTTCAAGGTGGTAACAGCTCTGAAACTGCCCTCAGTATTGTTGGTTCTGTGCAATTCTCTTGTTACCATACACATCCCAGAAATGGAAGTTTCTCAGTATTTCTATTTGTCAGTGTGCTGAGGACTTAGATTTGGAAAGAATTCTCTGAAATTCTACTGGGAAAAGCCAGTTTTATTGCAAAGTGTATCAGCTAAGAGGAAGTGCATGGAAAAGTAGAAACCACAGCCTTGGCATTTTCCTGCAAGGTACAGCTGTTTCTCTAACTCCTCCTCCTCTGGTTTATCCTAGTTACCGCTGGCTGCCAAATAGGAGAGGAGGCGTGTCAGGCTTTGGTGTCCCTCCTGCCAGCATGAGAAGGGCTGCAGAAGATCAGCAGGGTGGTGGAAGACACAACTGGGGCCAAGGTTTCCGGCTAGGGGACCAGTGAAGAATTCCTGCCCTTGGAAAACAGCAACTCTTCGGTTTCAATTGGACGTAGAACCGACCGTTCCTGGTGCAGAGCATGCTTAAGAACTGTGCTCTCTGCAGTACTCTTGGATTTAACTGATTAGGAAGAAAGAATGTTTCTGGTTCAAGAGCAAATTAAAACCTCCAGAAGGATAAAATGTAGATCTTGCTCCAGGTTAGCCAGTAGTGTCCAGTGTGATTCTGCCATTAAAAATAAGCCTTCTTTATACAGTATTGTCTGTCACAACAGGATCCATTGGCTATCCTGTTCCATGATGTGATGGAACAAGCTAGTGGTATTCTGGCCTGCCTGGTATGTTAAAAGCTTTGTTGACCACAGTAAAGTAAGAATCTAGTGTGAGGCAGATGTCTCAAACAAGCTCCCAGGTTTAGGAAACTGACTTTTTCCATAGCTGTGCTTAAGTCCCAGGGTCTTTGGAAATGTTATTTATAAACAATATCTCTCTGATGCATTCATAAAGCAAATTGCAAATCTTTCATTTCCATTGTTAAGCTGTGTTTTGAGCAGTGCTGTTTCTTGCCATGCAGCATTTGTCCTACCTGCTACATCATGGGCTGGGCAAGGCTAAGAATTAGAGGGCTTTTGTTTGAAATGGCAATAACAGATACTCACAGGAATCTCTGAACTCTTCATGGCATGTTACAAAGCTTGTTCTGGTGAAACTGAAGTCTGCCATGTTCC